>VWZF01001600.1:186197-218422 GCA_013396755.1 Sclerurus mexicanus | reverse complement strand
TCATCCTCCCCCAGGCCCCTTCATCCTCCCCCAGGCCCCTTCATCCTCCCCCAGGCCCCCTCAGGCCCGCGGGGAGGGCGATGTGGGACCCTCACAGGGAGTCTGGGGGCGATTCCTCAGCCCCCGCAGCCTCCAAACGTGCTTTTTAAATTACTTATTGCTGTTATTTTAATGTATTTTTATTTTCCGTCGAACTCGGCGAAGCGGCTCCCGGAGTGCCGTGCTCAGGCCGCTAAAAAATTAAATCGTGTTTTCTTCCGCTGGTGATTTTGATTTTGCGTTCTGCTGCGGCGAAGGGGGGTGTGTTTGGGGTTATTCCCCAGGATTTGGGGCTGGGGATGCTCCTTACCCTGTTCTCTCCGGTGCTTTGCCGGGCCTGCTTGTCTCCAGTGCCCTGAGAAAGGGGAATATTAGATATAATAGTTATATTTGCTAAAAAATGGGTCATGTTAAGGGACATCCAGGCCAGACCTCTTTGCTGGCGTTGTCCATGACTTCTCTCGGACCATTGTAAGAAAACTCACACGTTCAATCCCCAGAACTAATCTATCATTTCTTGTTAAAACACATGGGGTTTTTATCCATCCAATTACTTTTCCCCATTATTTTTGCTTAACGGTGGAAGAAGAATCCCATCTGGGTTCTTTAAGAGGCAGATAGGCCAGGAGAAAATCAATTAAATATTGTAAAATATTTTATTACGTCTGCGCTGATGCTTTTTAGAACTATTTTTTATTAATTAGCTCGGTGTGGTTTATGAAATGCACTTACAGGCCAGGAAGTGAGGTACAGGGAGTGGATCCTAATGGCTTTTTACAGGGAATGGGCAGTTGGAAGTCGGGTTTTTCCTTTCAGAGCAACACTTTGATGACTCTGAGCACAGACCAGTCTCTTCTTTGCAGTTCTTTCTTGTGTTATTGGTCAGCCTGGCACAGGAACAAACTGGGATCATCTCAGCTACACATCCAGTCCTCCTGCCCTCACACTGCTGCTGAACCTTGGCTGTTTGCTTAACCTTTGGGGCTTTCATTCAGGGAGAAATAATTTGAGTTTATAGCACAAAGCTGAATTAGTGTTGCAGGGCAGACTTAAATTTGTGTGTTTTCCTGGTTTGCTTCATAAGGTGTGTATTGGAAGTTGGATGATTGGGGTTCAGCAGGTGCTTTGATAATTCCTCTGTCAAAGCTGGACATCGGGAGGAATTTTTCCCTGGAAAGAGTGGTCAGGCATTGGAAGGGGCTGCCTGGGGAGGTTTGGATTCCCCATCCCTGGAGGTGCCCAAGGAATGACTGGAGGTGGCACTGAGTGCTCTGGGCTGGGTGACAAGGTGGGGGTTGGTGACAGGTTGGACTTGATGGGCTGGGAGGTCTTTTCCAGCCTCTGGGATTTTCCCTCTTTTCCTGTTGCAGGTTGAGAATGTGAAGTTGCTGGATCGCTATGCAAACAGGAAGGCGGCCAACGGGACGTTGTACCTGACAGCCACCCACCTGATCTACGTGGAGGCTTCTGCTGAAGTCAGGAAGGAAACATGGGTATGTTGTGGTGCCCGGGGCTCTGTAAACACACCCGTAAAAGTCACTTGATATCACAGAATCTCACTATGGTTTGGGTTGGAAGGACCTTAAAGCTCATCCAGTGCCACCCTCTGCCAGGAGCAGGGACACCTCCCACCAGCCCAGGTTGCTCCAAGCCCTGTCCAACCTGGCCTTGGACACTTCCAGGGATCCAGGGGCAGCCACAGCTTCTCTGGGCACCCTGTGCCAGGGCCTGCCCACCCTCCCAGCCAGGAATTCCTCCCCAATATCCATCTAACCCTGCTCTCTGGCAGTAGGAAGCCATTCCCCTTGTCCCCCCACCTTGTCCTGTCACTACATGCTCTTGTATCCAGAATGAACAGCTTTGGGAATTCCAGAGCTGTGCTGGTGTTTTATAGCATTTTAGTACCAAATGCTCAACAGAAACAGCTGGTTCAGAAGGAAATGAGCACACTGGTGATGTGATTTGACAGAGTTCACTCATGGAATGAGTGTCAGTTCAAGGAATATAAAAATCTTGTGTAGTTTCCTCTCTCAAATTCAATATACCAAGCCACCAGCCTTCAATTTACGGCTTTTGAAACTGCAGAATTAGCACTGAAATGAGCCTATTGTATTAATTCTAAAGCAAAGTGGGAATGGCAGGGTATATTGCATTTGAGAGTGGAGGGAAAGCAAAGTGCACCAGGTAAACCAAACTGCACATCAGTCTTTGAATGTGATTTATGTGCATCTGTGTTTTTGCAGTCCTGCTTTGGTTACCTGGCCTTTGGTTGCAGTCTGGGTGTTTATGCGTGATAAATAACCACAAACAAGCTCATTTTCTGCTGCTAGCTAGCTGCAGGAAGCATAAAGACTGGTTGTCTCACAGGAACTTCATTTCTGCTTGTACTGCTCATGACCTTATCAGGGAAAACTGTAGTTTATTTGCTGTTTTGCAGATCCTGCACCACCACATTGCCAGTGTGGAGAAGCTGCCCCTGACCACAGCTGGGTACCCCCTGCTCATCCACTGCAAGAACTTCCACGTGGCTCACTTTGTCATCGGGCAGGAGCGCGACTGCCACGACGTGTTCACCTCCCTGCTCAAGCTCTCACAGCCAGGTGCTCAGGATGGCAGCCTGCCCTGGGAATTGTGGGAATTCTCTAAGCTGGAAGGCTGGGATGAGCCCTGGGAAAGCTGTGCCTGTCCCAGCCTGGGTTTGGGGTGTCTGTGCCGGAGAAGGGAGGATGTGGAAGCAGAGTCAGCATCTCCTACTGGAGACAATGGGTGGGCTCAGGAGGTAGAGAGCAGGGCATTTGCTTCCAAGTTAAACACAATCTTGGAGGCCTACAGGAAGGGTGGAGAGAGATTACTTACAAGGGATGGAGGGACAGGACAAGGGGGAATGGCTTCAAACTGAAAGAGGGCAGGGTTAGATTGATATTGGGTAGGAGGTCCTGGCTGTGAGGGTGGGCAGGCCCTGGCACAGGCTGGGCAGAGAAGCTGTGGCTGCCCCTGGATCCCTGGAAGTGTCCAAGGCCAGGTTGGACGGGGCTTGGAGCCACCTGGGTGAGTGGGAGGTGTCCCTGCCCATAGCAGGGGTGGGACCAGACTGACCTTTAAGATCACTTCCAGTCCAGGCCATTCCATAATTCTGTGGCAGTGGGAATGAGGTGGTGTCCCACGAGGAACTTCTGGAGACCCGCGCAAAGTTCATTTGCCCGACTGAGTCTGTCCCATGCTGGTTTCTCCTGGCACCCACTGAGTGTCCGTCCCATCCCTGGCCATTGCCAGTCACTCCTGTGACCTGGCTGTGTGCAGTTCTGCCCTCTCCAGCTGACCCAGCCTTCACAGAATTCCAGAGTGCCCCAAACAAAGCCTTAAACGTTGGCATCTTTGATTTGTTTCCAGCAGCACGTTCAAGCTGCTCTGCACTGTTTGTGCAGCTGTGAAACCCTGTGCTTCACCCAGGCTGCCCTGACGTGGAGTCACTCTGAAAGAGTGTGAGCAAAACATCCTCAAAAGCCTGTGGTCTCTTCTGGCTCCAGCTTTTTGTTCCATCATGGATGAATCTTCAGGCTCCTTGTTCTTCTTGCAGGACAGCATTCCACTGAGTTGCTGCCTGGCTGCTGCCTCTGGTTTTGGGGCGCTACTTCAGTGCACCTGTATTTGTTGTGTTGTTATTACAAGGATGTCCTTTGTAATTGTGTCACTGACCTGAGGGAGGGGAATGGGTGCCACCAGGCAACTTCTTGCTGCCTTTCACACAGGACTGGGTGACAAATGCTGTAGGAGAAATGGGTTTTGCTGAATTTTAATTATTTTTAATTAATATTAAGGCTTGTGCCTGTTCCCAGCATTCCCCTTGTGCTCTCTGGAGTTTTCCTAGTTCTGAAGTTCATCTCTGATGTTGTGTCTGGCAGGTTTCTGGTGTTCCATTTAAAAGCTGTCCCTCTTTGAGTTTTGAAAATTAGAGGCTTAAGTAGTGCCTTGAAGCTCGAGAGGTGTCACTGCAGGGGATCACACCAGTTTCTTTTGTCCTGTAATTACTGGTGTAAATGCTGCAGCTCTTTTTTTTCTTGAAGATTTTCAGTGCTCTAGTTTTTGTTTAAAATGCCTGTGTGTGTGTTCCCTTCGTGGTTTTTTGGCAGAGTGATGATTTGTGTGATGGACAGCTGGGGGTTACCTGCCCATAACCAGCTGCTTTATCAGCCTCTGACAGGTTTCCCTCTGTCTCTGGAGCACCTGCTGTCTTGGAAGGCAGCTGGATGAGTTACTGGCTGCATTTGCATTCTGTGGAGAGAGGGAAGGAGATTGGGCTGGTAAATGACCATTTGTCAGACCCAGCCTGAAGCCTTTGTTGGGCTGAAGGTCATATTCGAGACATCTCTCAGGCTTAGAACTTGCTGCTGAATGATGAACTTACAGGTGTGCAAGAGCTGCAAGTAGATCTTTTAATATATGTTTTCATTTATGGATTAATGCTTATGACATAAATCCCATCTCACATGCCCATTGCAGTGAATTCAGAGGAAATCCCTTGTTCAGGAGTAATTACTGCTTCAAACTTACAGTGAGGCAAAACTATTTTGTTAGAATTATCTCCCTGCGTGGAGGAACTGAGTATTGGAAATTCTTGAGGATTTCAGGATGAGTTGTCAGCACTCAGTACTACCCTGACCAAAAACCTACAAATATGAGGTTGAGAAGTTTTAAATATCTCAAATACTCTTCTCTGATCACTGAATTCTTGATTTCCAGAAGTGTTGGCCTCTCTATATGCCTTTGCATCTCTAACTAGTTACTTTTTTCTCCCTTCTTCCCAGTGAAACCCGAAGAACTTTATGCTTTCTCCTACAATCCTAAAATGTCTAAAGAGAGCCGGGAAATTGGCTGGAAACTAATTGATTTAAAACTGGATTACCAGCGCATGGGAATTCCAAACGACTACTGGGAAATAACGGATGTTAACAAGGACTATGAGGTAATTCTTGCCCAAAGCAGCCATTTAATGCAGTATCTCCTTGTTGTTATTAATGACACAGAGCAGCCCTACTGCTGCCTCTGGGGAGGAAGGAGCTCTCTTGCTTTTAAGCAGCATCATCTTGATGTGAAGTTGCAGATAATGATGCTACAGGAGAGCTGCAGTGTCACCTTGGTTTGCTTTGATCCCCCTGGCAAGGGACCAGAGAATTGTTTTGCCAGAGAAATGTCAAACCATCTGTTAGGAAAAGCCTGAAGTACCCTTAGCTGCTTCTGGTATTTCCAAAGCCTGTCCCACCTGGCTGGTGACAGATGTGTAGGAGAGAAATAAATGGCAGTGGTTTGGATTGGTGGGGAGTGAGGCAGAGTGGAGAGGGACTGGGTAAGGGAGGAAGGGAAAAACAGTAGTGGAAAACAGACCTGCTTTTGCTTGCTTGGTTGGATCTTTAGCTATATAAGGGCTCTCTGTCATTTCAGTCCTAACTGGCTGCTGCTGTTATTTTCCCTGAAAGGCCAACTTAGATCTAAACAGCTTTAAACAGCAGCATTTGTCAGCAAGCTTGTTCAAAATCCTGTTCCACATTATTTCCCTTTTTATTTCTTCTGATGCTGTGGTGCAGTCAGACCTGGCTGTCAAAAAGCCAAAGCAAGCAGCTCTGAGGAAGAATCCAGCATACTCCGTCCTGAATCCCTCCCCTTGCTCCCCACTCCCTTCCCCTGGCAGCTTTCTTTGCTGTTACACTTTGGGTTGAGGAAATACAAGCCTGCGCTGGCAGAAGTGACAGCTAATTTTACCTGTGTCTTTGGTTGCCTCCATTGAGACATGATGTGAGAGATGCTGTTTCCAGTAGCTGATTAGGGCAGCTGGATGTGGGCAGCTCAAACCATTAATCACTCTGAGGCTTCACTTGCTGGTGTGTGACTCTCAAGTGCCAGTGCTTTAGAATTTCCTTGGGGTTTCCAGCCTATGTGTTAAAATTGTCAAGCCTAATGTAAAGCCAGGCTTGGAGAAGAGCTTATCTGTGAAGTCCATGCTGAAAAGACTGTACTGCTTTGAGAAGGAGGGATAAAGCTGCTCTCTGAGGGTGCTTCCTGATTGCTGGTAGCTCCTCTCAAGAATAAGATTGAGAGGGAACTTTTTAAATATAGTTGTTCTTTGTTTCTGTTTTTGGGAAAAGGAATTGTTCCCTGGCAGGGTGGGCAGCCCTGGCACAGGTTGGGCAGAGAAGCTGTGGCTGCCCCATCCCTGGGAGTGTCCAAGGCCAGGCTGGGGCAACCTGGGCTGGTGGAAGGTGTTCCTGCCCATGGCAGGGCATTGGGACAACATGACCTTCCAACTCAAACCCTTCTGTGATTCTAAATCAGAAGCTTCCGTAAAATTCATTAATTTAAAGAACCTCTTTTAACGTGTGCAGTCCATTTTTTTTAGGTTCCCTTTCAAAAGTGGTTCTTCACCGCATTATTCCATTTTGCACCTCTTCTGGTATTGTTTTTCTAAATGCATCTTAACCTAATGAGCTCAAGATGAATTTTTCATGACTTTTGAGTTGCTCCTTAGTAATATCTGGGTTTTTTCTCTCTCCTGCCTCAGGTTTGCAGCACATACCCTCCTGAACTCGTGGTGCCTCGAGCTGCCACCAAGGCAGTGGTGATGGGAAGTTCAAGGTTCAGAAGCAGAGGGCGGATTCCAGTGCTTTCTTACTTATATAAGGAAAATAATGTTAGTGCTGGCTTGGTGTGGGAATGAGAGTTCCTCTTTTTGTTTAGTTCCCTTCTAGTGACAGGAAATAATGAGATAATTATTAGTTTTGAGACACTTGAGAACTGTGCTTCTCTTAATGGCTTTAATATTGGCTCATTCTGAGTGGCAGAATGAGCTGAAGACAAACACTTGGGATGCAGCCAGAGCTGTGCAAAAAGCCCAAACTTTCCAAGCTTCCTGTTGGGAATTTCTTTAAAAATCATGTTTCAACAATTGCTTCTGATGTGGGCTTGTTTTTTAAATCTCCTGTTTAGCTATATTGAATAATGTTTTACCAAGTTAATGTTAACTCAGCTAGATTTTATTAGTATTGAAGAGGAGGAACCACCCTGAAATAAATCCTCACTAGCCCAGAATAAGTGAAGGTTTCATTTTTTTTTTGTTTTCCACTGAAGACCAGAATGTAAATTTTTAACTTTGCTGCCTCAGCAGTGTTTTAGATGCTGATGTGAGGAAAATGCTGTCACAGCCAAATTGTTGTTTTCCTGAGGAAGTGTGCCTTGACCTGGCCCCTGCTTGGAGTTGTGCTGGCAATTAGTGACAATTCCTTAAAGCATCCTCAGTGCAGCTCCTGGACCAGGAACACCTGAGGAGGAAAGCTGTGCAAAAGAATGGAAATAGAAACCAAGGAGAAAACATGAAAAATTGTGGCCTTCCAGCGCCCTTAAGGGGGCTTATAAAAAGGAGGAACAGGGATTTTTTTATATGGGCTCATAATGACAGGATCAGGGGGGAATGGTTTAAGACTGCCAGAGAGCAGGGTTGGGTGGGATATTGGGAAGGAATTCCTGGCTGTGAGGGTGGGCAGGCCCTGGCACAGGTTGGGCAGAGAAGCTGTGGCTGCCCCTGGATCCCTGGAAGTGTCCAAGGAAGGACACGTCCAAGCTGGATGGGGCTTGGAGCTACCTGGGCTAGTGGGAGGTGGAACATGCTGCTTAGAGGGTGGAACAAGATGGTCTTTGAGGTCCCTTCCAACCAAACCCTTCTGGGATTCTGGATTAACATTTGAGATAGTGGCCATCATGAAGCTCCTTGGCCTTGCTACGTAATGAAGCTCCCCAAACTTCTCGCTCGGGGAAATAACCCAGCAGCGTTTGTGTGTGTGTATCCACTAAGGCAGCAGCTTTTGAGTGCGAGGGAGCACGGCTGGGTCTCTGTGGGGTGTCTGGGGGGTGTCTGTGGGGTCTGGGGGTGCTGGCTGACCCTGTGTGTGTTGCAGGCTGCCCTGTGCCGCTGCAGCCAGCCCCTGGCCGGGTTCAGCGCGCGCTGCCTGGAGGACGAGCAGATGCTGCAGGCCATCCGAGAGGCCAACCCCGGGAGCCCCTTCATGTATGTTGTAGACACGAGGCCAAAGGTACCTTCCTGGGGTTTGGGGCTGCTGCTGAAGCTCGTGTCTGGTTAGTAAGGCTGGTTCCAGTTCGTTCTGGCACAACCCTGCCAGTGCTTTCTAGGCTGTGTAGGATCAGGGATGGGGGATCACCTGGGCTGGCATGTGTAACTGGAGAGTTAAGTGCTGTTAAGGATCTCGCACTCCTGGAGTATCCTGGGTTGAGGTTTGTGTGCAGGGTGATGCAGTTGGCTGGGACAGTGAGGCTTTGCCCTGCAGAGTTGGGAAGAAGCCTCAGGATTCAGTTCCACGAGGCTGGAGTGCTTTAATTGGCAGCCCTGGGAGGAGGTGAGGCTGTGTGGAGTCTGGTAACAACTGAGAAAAGCAGTTCCTCCAGCTCTTTGCCTTTTAAAAGAACACTCATGTTCGCAGGATGTGCAGCTTGGAGTTTAATGCCATTCTGGTCCATAGCCACTATTTGGGGCTAGAACTTCAGAGCTGAGGGGTTTATTTAAGAGGATATTGCTAAAATACTGAAAAAATTGTATCTCTAATGACTGTCACCTCAAAGAACTGAATTTAGAAACCAATTCAAGTGATTCTCTTGTAAGCATATGGATTGGGAGTGTTGGTGTAATAAGTAAATTAGAACACAAGGATTTTTGTAGCACACAATTATTTAAATGCAAAGATTTAAAAGTATTCTGATTTTTTTTTTTTATTTTAAATTGAGCTTTCTGAGAACCTGCTTCACTGTTCAGATATTGCATTTATTTTTTGGAAGCTGCACATTTAGTTAAAGCTTTGGCAAGGGCAAGAAGGAAAAAGTCTTTTGGGGAAAATGGGGAATGTTTCACCCTTTGTTCCAGTATGTATTTTGCCTTTTTGTACTGTGACATTTCCTAGAGATCTGTAATTGTAGATACACGTTTCTAGCAATCACTGCGTGTTCTGGTACAGACAGCTCCAGTGTCAAAGGTGTTCCATTGAAATCCATCTTTGATGGCAGTTTTGTGCTAAAGTATTGGGTGAAAAGGGGAGAATTTATAGTTGGTGATATTTCTCCTTTCTAACCCAACATGTCTTACTTGGAGTGGTAGAACTGAAGCACTGGGGTTATTTAGTCCCTAAATGAGTCTGTACCATATGTGACTTTTCCTTCTCTCCTCTCTATGGAGGCAAATCACTCCTCTGCCCAAATTAATATGGGGGGAGGAGGAGGAACTGCTCTGTTTTCTGTCACCACTAAAGATTCCCCGTGGCTCTTGAATTGTTTTGGGTAATCGTTAGGGCAAGTGGCTTCTTTTCTACTTCTTTTCTGCAGTTCAGTTGGTTGCTGTATTCTTTCTGCTCAACTTGAATATTTCTATGTTTCCCTCAGGTGGCTTTATTTCATCTGTGCATGTATGTCTGTGAAAAGCTTTGGAATTCTCTTACTATTTCTATCCCACCATGTATGTATGTTACTCGGAAAAATGGCTTTCCTAGTTTTGCTTTCATTTGCTTCTCTCTGAACTTTCTTAGGTAGCTGCACAGTTAGGGCAGGCTCCGTGTCTCTCTGCCTGCTTTGATGACAGCAGAAATTGGGGCTTGGTGCTACCCTAAGAAATTCTATCCAGGGTCTTAATGAGCCTCTGCATATGAGTAATGGACTGGAGACAGTGGTGTAATTGTAGTGAAACAGCTGGAATTACTGTCTGGGAGGTGGGGAAGTACAGCTCAGTAACAGCTTTGGTCAGTACATTTTCTGGGAGGTTTTTAAAAAGAAAGAAGGACTTGCAAAAACAGACTGATTTCTGTCTGTGGATTGTAATTTTCTCTTCCTTTTCTCTCCTGTTGCCTCGAATTTGCCAGTTAAATGCCATGGCCAACCGAGCTGCTGGGAAGGGCTACGAGAATGAGGATAACTACGAAAACATTCGCTTCAAGTTCATCGGCATAGAAAACATCCACGTGATGAGGAGCAGCCTGCAGAAACTTCTGGAAGGTGGGTGTGCTCCCTGGCAGTGGCCTTGGCTACCCCTGGCCAGAGCCTTCTGCTGAGTATCCAAATCCCACGTGCACAGTGGAAGCAAAGTCAGTGCCTGGCTTTGTTTGCTCTGGGGAAGTGGCTGAAAGGATCAGTGCAGTTCCAGTGCTTTCCTGCTTGACAGTTTGGTTCTTAAACAGCAACTTACACTGAGATGCCTTAATTAATGTGCCAAATGACAGGAAAAGGCTAAGAAATACTGCCTTTAACAACTAAGTCTCATGGATGCTTCGTGAGCTGTTGAAACAAACCTAACAGAGGTTGTTTAGGAAGTGCTTTTTGGGGTTTGCTCTGTTGAGTTTGGACTATTTCAGTGTTAAACAGTATCTCTGATTTGAAATACAGTTTTGGCATGATCTTCCAAGACTTGAATCTCATATGTACATCATTCTTACCTGTCATTTTCTTCCGATTTCTTTTAACTAAACTTGGGGTTTACACCTTAAAATGTATTACATTAATGTTTTAGTACATAAACATATGAAAATTCAGAGTACCTCAGGTAATTAAGCTCCTTGTTATCTTAGGGGAAAATGCAAAGCAGGGCAGAAGAAATACTTACCTGAGCCAGTGGGAATCAAAAGGGGCATCGGGCCCATAATTTCACTGATGGAATTTTGGAGAAGCTCCATTAAAGGTGATGGCAGAGCCTGGATCAAACCAGCACACTCTGCTGCCTGGTTTCCAGCACTGCTGCCATCCTTGTGCTAACACAAACTGTGGAACAGGGCAGGGGAGATGCTGCACGTCCTTCTGCTCGGTGCCTGTGCTCTGTTTTCTGAGCTGCTGTCATCCAAAATAGGAGTTGAATATTTTAGTAACCAGCAGAACGGTCACCTTGCTTCAAAACAGTTGAGTCATTGAGTTGCCTGCCCAGGTGGCACTGCAGGATCTGTGGTAACCTTGGAGAAAAATGGGGCCTGATCACAACTATAAGCCCTCAATTCCCTGTTCCTGACAGATTTATTCTGTGGTGGTGGAAGAGGCAGAATAAATACTTGTTTGCTCCCGTATTCTTCCTCAACAGTGATGAAATCTCGCTTGCTGGTGCTTATGGACTGTTACTGAACTTTATTACTGTCACTGTTTTCTGTGCTGGGTTTGGTTATAGCATCTGAGTTGCCTTCAAGGTTAGACATGCTATTTCTCTCACTCCAAATTAGCAGCCTCCTGTCTTCGAATCTTCGTGATGGTGAGTGAATGGTTGTAGATGTGAGTATGATGGTGATTTACAGTGAAGTAACAGATCACGAAACACTTGCTTTGTTGGCAGAAACTCGGCTGAGAAAATAATGAGTTACTGGTTGAAAAAAAAGGAGGAAGACGAGGATATTTCAGAGCCTCAAGGTCTCACACAAACCAGCAGTTTTTAGTTATGAATGTTAAGTATTCAATCAATAATTTCTGTGTCCTTTAGACAGGATGTTGCTGCTGACACTTAAAAACGTAGCTGTTGGGAGAGCAGGCTGTGCTGCTGTGGAGAGCTCATGAGGAGGTGCAGGACATGCTGTTCCCAGGGGGCCAGCTAATTCCTTTGTGCTTGTTCCCAGTGTGTGAAATGAAATCCCCCTCCATGAGCGATTTCCTCACGGGGCTGGAGAACTCAGGTTGGCTGCGGCACATCAAGGCTGTCATGGATGCAGGGGTCTTCCTTGCCAAGGTGAGGCTGCGCTCCAGCCTGCAGGTGATTTAAAGCACACGGGCTTGTCTCTTTGGGGCTGCTCCAAGGTTGGGAGGGTCAGAAAACAGGTTGGCCCCAGCTCTCCAAACCAGGCCTGCAGCTGGAGGAGGTAAGTGGGTCATCCAGCTGGGCTCTCCCCTGGACGCTGCTGTGGCGGAATGTTGGGCTAGTGTCCTGTGTGCTGTTTTGCTGCAGGTACTTCCTGAGGCTTTGTTAGAACTCGGTTGAAACACATGAAAATCACAGAATGTGAATAAAATCCAGTATAAACATTTCTGTGTAGTAGTGCAATCAACTCGTGACCCTGTGCTTGTTACTCAGTCACCTGCTCTGCTTTAACTGAAGGATTGTTTTGAGCAGTTTATTTCCTCCTGGTTTTATGTGACGTGGACACCAGTTTGGATTATCCAGCACAGTCCTCATTGCTGCAGAGCTCATGGCTGAGCAGGTCAGGAGAAGGAGGGAAGTCCCTAAGGCACAGGGCTCTTCAGGAGCAGTAAAGGGTGTGCAGGAAATCCCTGGCAAGAGCAGTGAGAGGAATTCTCTCTTACAATTTTCCCATGTAGCAGCATGAAAATTATATTGTGTTTTTGTGCCACTGGTACAAGGGGAAGAAGGTGATCCATATGGGAGGAGGTTGGGATCAGCTATCCCAATGTGCCTTGAAGTTTCAAATCTCTGTGTGTCCAGTTCTTTACTCATACACCACATTTTTCCTCAGAGGAGGAGACTGAGAATTCTTGGCCCTTCAGAATGCGGGGTGTTTGAGATCCCAGGATCTGTTTCTTGCCAGCCTCTTGCTGACAGGACGTGCCACAGCATTTTGTTCTAGTCGGGGTTTCTGTGTTGCTGGAACGGTGCATTTCCCCAGTCCAGATGAGAAGTGACAAACACTCCGCTGGGGTTTGAGGTAACTGGAGATGAAGGGGTAGCGTTTAATCCTGCGAGCTGCTGAAGTGCTGTGTGTGCTGTCTGCTGCCCAGGCTGTGAGGGAGGAGAAGGCCAGCGTGCTGGTGCACTGCTCCGACGGCTGGGATCGCACGGCCCAGGTCTGCTCCCTGGCCAGCCTCCTCCTGGACCCCTTCTACAGGACTTTCAAAGGCTTCATGGTAAGAACACCAAGGCTGGAATGTCAAAAATTCGAAAGTAAGAAGTTGCTTCCTGCATTGGAAGTGTAAACAGGCCCTAATGAAGTGTTTGCTGGAAGAGGCAGGAGGTGACCTATATAAACAGCTTTGAATCCATAACGAGCTGTAATTGCTCTTAGCGGTGTGGGCACAAACGGCAGCGGTTGATTTACAATTCCCAAATCTTTGTTTCCTTGAATGTCCACTTGAGAGCCGCTAATGAGAGATTTCAGCAGGAGGTGGGTGAGGAAGGGATGCAGCCCTGGCAGCGATCCACCAAAAAGGGGTGTAGGAGCTGGTCGTGTGGGTCTCTGATCTGCTGGGATTTCACATTGGCTGAGCTCGCTCCCGTGCACAGGGCAGGGTATAACCTGTATATCGGGAAGATCTGCATCGTTTCAGACCTTTTAAAAAGCCATTTCCCGTGAATTTGTGAATCTGCTTGCTTCCAGTGCAGGCTTTTCCTTATTTGCAGCCATCCCTTGTCAAATACCTGAAGAGCTGCTGCTCTTTCTCAGGAGAGATCCTTGTAAGAATCCCTGGAATCATAGCTATGCAAATTTTGCCTTCTCCAGTGCCAGGGCTGTTTTCCTTGCATTCCATGCTAGTTTTATTATTATTTTACTTCTGGATTATGCTGCAGTTTTTTAACAGTTGAAATTACATCAGCATGTGAAGCATCTGCCTGGGCTTTGGTTGTGCTCTGAACCATTCTGCATGAGCTGAGAAACATCCTTTTGGTTAGGAACAGGAGCAGTCACTAACAGACACATCCTTGGCTGTCCCCTGAGACAATGGTTTATAGGCTCAAGTGCCCTGACAGTGCTTATTCCTAAAGGAATTAATCAGGAGTGTAAGGAATGGAAAAAATTGGTTGTTCTGATTTCATCTGAGCTCCTCAATACACAGATGTAGTTCTAGTCCTATTTGTGTGTTAAACATTTGTTGAATTCCAGTTCCTGATTTCTTTTGCTGAACTAAATAGCACATGGGGCGATATTAAGCTGTTAATTCTTTTACCTGAGTGTGTTTATGATTTTAACAACATAGAAACTCCCTCAAAATAGTACCAGACTGGCCTGAAGTTCTGCTTCCAACAATGCCATGGCACTGGGAACTGGATAATTGTAAATCCCAATTACTGTTTCCATTGATTTCTGTGGATATACTTGGACCAGTAGGGTCAGCAGCTTTTTAGGCTTTAGCATCAAAGGCTTCATTTTGCTTTTTTTAACCCCTTTTTTTAATCCCTGTTTTGAAACTGTAGGTTCTGATAGAAAAGGAGTGGATTGCAATGGGCCACAAGTTCTCTCACAGGTAAGAGGAGCACATTATTTGGGTGGAGTGGCTGGGTAGGGCTTGACTGGGAAACCAGTACAATGTTTTCAGGTTTATGTACTCCCATGAAAAATGTAAATTAAATACAGGATAGGGGAGAGAAGATTTGAAAGATCCTGGAGTTGGGGACATAAAGCCAGTGTCTGCCAGGGCTGTTATTTCATCAGTGTTTTTTTATTACTTTGCAAAATCATAGGCTTGAACAAATTGTCTGAAGTCTGAGTGTTTACCTACCTGTAAAATTGTATTATTTGAGGAGTGCTAATCATAAAATCACAGAACCATTAAGGTTGGAAAAGCCCTCCAAGATCCTGAAGTCCGACCATCCACCCACTAACCCACCTCTCCAAGGGATGGTGACTCCCCCACTGCCCTGGGCAGCCTGTGCCTTCAGTAACATTCTGACAAGCAAGGCATGTTCATTCTTGTGCAGTTATCCCCTGGCAGAAGAGCTCAGCTCCTGTTGTTCAGGGCTGTACCTTGAAGAAGAGGCCGAGAATGTCCCAGTTTCACGGTGTTGGGTGGCCCAGGATCTAACCCTGCCTGTCTGAACGTCTGCAGGTGTGGCCATTTGGATGGGGACCCCAAGGAGGTGTCCCCCGTGTTCACTCAGTTCGTGGAGTGTGTCTGGCAGCTCATGCAGCAGTTCCCCTGCTCCTTTGAGTTCAATGAGAGGTTCCTCCTGGAAATCCATGACCACGTCTTCTCCTGCCAGTTTGGCAACTTCCTGGGCACCTGCCACAAGGAGCGGGAGGATCTCAGGTGAGTGGGCAGGGCCAGCAGTCCAGGAGCCACTTGGGGTGGGTTGGGTGTGTTTGTGTGTTTTCATGTCATTCTGGATGGGTTATGGGTAATGTTGTCTTGATAGATGCCAAAAAAATGACATCCCAGAAGACAGATGTTTTAATTTGGACCACAGTAATAACTTGTAAATACCCCTGCTGGACTGGATAGTGGATTATATGTTCCTCAGGGATACATCTTGTGTGTATGTAATTAATCAGATAATGTGTAAAAATAATTCATAGCTCTCTTAAGCTAATTCTGCTGCAAAGTTGGAGTTTTTAATCCACAGCTATTAATCCACTGTTTGTACTTGACAGAATCTTTGAGAAGACCCATTCTCTGTGGCCTTTCCTCTTACAGAGGAAGCAGGAATTGAGAAATCCTTTGTACAGAGGGTTTACAGCTTACAAAGAGCTTCAACCAAACACACTACCTTTCAGTTTCCAGTAAGTTGCTCATTTAAGAAGGGGGGTGTTTCTTTCATTATAAGGTAGATTGATAATTCAGGTTTAATAAAATAAATTCGCACTGATCAGCTTGGTTTGTTTTACCCTTCCCCTCCATTCCTCTTCCAGAAACTGAGAGCAGCACTGTACAGGTAGTTGTTAAATAAGTGCAGGTGCTCTAATTTAAACTAATCTTTTTTCCTTTGGTGTTGAGAAAGAGGGTGGGGAAAGGGAAGGAAAAGCAGAACTTCAGCTGTAAATAGAACCACACACCCCCGTATGCTTGCTCTGTCACATTTAAGTCATAGGGTAGACAGTTGTTTGGGAAAGTTCCTCCTTTCCTCCTTTTTAATTTCTGTTAAGGAAGTTTTCAAGCAGGAATTTGGGTGCCCAGTCACACTCAGGCTGGTGCAGTCAGGGTGTTTTTCCCCAGAAGGGGGTTCTGGTCGCTTGCCCAGAGTGTTGCAGGTGGAGTGGTGAGGTTTGCTTTGTTGCTGGGCTATGCAGATGTGTCTTTGGTGCTGTGTGTGGTTACTGGTGGGCAAAGAGTTTTAATAAAAGGTGAGAGGTCAGGCAAACTGAGGACTTGAAGGTGTGAGCTGCCCAAATCTCCCGTGAGCCTGCTATGGAAAAAAGGTGTGTTTTCATCCCATGCTGATACCTACTGCCAGGATTTTGAACTCCAGGAATAAAGTTTTCCCACTGATACAGAATTTTATAATCCAAGGCTGTGGCAGTTTTTTCCTTCCCTCAAACTGTTGAAAATTCCCTTGTTAAAGAGCAGCTGGTGTGTTGGCAGCAGTGTACAAGTGACCTCCTAATTCCCTTCCCTTGCCCTCTTCCCAAGGTTTTGGTGTGGGATGTACAATCGCTTCGACAAAGGAATGCACCCAAAACAGTGTGTGCTGGATCATCTGCTGAGCTTCATGAACCAGAAGGTGGAACTGGAGGACAGTGCATCTGAACTGGAAAACGTGAGGCACAAAATCTCTGCAAGCACATGATGGCTTTGGCAAATGGAACTGGCCTTGAATGTTGGCACTGAAGGGTTGTTTTGACAGGCTGGGCAAAGTGAGGGATTAAATGACAAGGCTCTGCTTGCAGTAGGTTTTCTGGCTGTGTTAAAATGCCCACAAACAAACTAAAAAATACAGTAGTGGGAGAGACATCTAAAAACACACCAGGGAGAAGATAGGCTGTCAGTGTCCTCTGGTAGGTTAATGTGGGTGCTGAAAACTTCAGCTTTATTAATGAAACCCTGCTCTTTGTGTCAGTCACGTAAGGAGCTGTGCCCCTGTACTTCAGGGCTGGAAAAGAGGCACTGGCACAGAGCTGTTGTGTTGGCAGCTGGTTTTGTGTACGTCTCTGACATCTGGCGATAATAGCTCTCATTAATTTTTCTCTTAACCTCTTTTTATTTGTGTAGAAACTTCCTTTCCTCGACGGCCCGTTGCCCGGTGAAGGTTCCTCCGTCCCTAAACCAGGAC
The DNA here is from genome assembly GCA_013396755.1 of Sclerurus mexicanus. Classification (NCBI taxonomy): domain Eukaryota; kingdom Metazoa; phylum Chordata; class Aves; order Passeriformes; family Furnariidae; genus Sclerurus; species Sclerurus mexicanus. The sequence goes on along the minus strand of VWZF01001600.1, from coordinate 201,438 downwards.
ATCCCGCTCCCAAAGCCCCTGTGCCCGACACTCCCCAGGACTATGGAGGGGCAGCACCCCCTGTGCTGAGCAACGGGGCCTCCCCCGGGGCTGGGGGCTCAGCTGGGGACCAGAAGCACAAAGAGACCCTGTCCCACCACCACCAGGACCTCGGTGCCTCCACGGAGGCGTCGGACCGCGCAGCCAAGGACGGGAAGGCTCAGCACCAGTGAGGAGCAGCCAGGAACTGGTGGGTGCAGCAGGCCCTGGTGGGCTGAGCCCCACTTGGTGCAGACCCCCCCTTTACAGTGCGTGTGGGTGTGCTGGGGGAGCAGGTTGGGTTTGGGACGCATCCCTGTGCAGCTGGAATGATGCAGAGCCACCCAGGAGGCTTCCTGGAGCTGGAGGGAGCTCAGGTTTTGGTGCAAACACGTGTGTTTCTAAGGTTTGGGGCTGCCTGCCAGTGCTGGTGTTTCCAGCTGGAGGAAATCTTAGCCAGGGAACCTCGGGAGCTGGGCAGTGTTTGCCACCAGAGCAGGAAGGATGCAGTCTGTCTGTGCTCAGTGCTGGTACAAGGTCATCTTAAAATGATCAAAAATGTCAGCTCATCTTAAAATGATAACCCCCCTCCCCCTTCTTAGCTGTGACTGAATCTCTGCATGGACCCTCACCTTGTGGCAGAACTGGTGCAGTTGTTGTTTCCTATGCATATTTGTTACACAAAACCAAACCCCCTGTGCCTTTCTCTGAGACAGTTCTCATGTCCAGCCACACCACGTGCTATTTTTATTCTGGTAGTGTAGAGTGTAGTGTTGGGCCTTTGCAGTCAGTATTTTTAAGCAGGTTTTTGCCTGCTGCAGCCTCTGCAGGGTCTTTGCTGATCCCTTGAGTTCAGTAGCTTCTTTCTAAGCTGACCTCTCAAAGAGGGAGTTGTTCTAGACCTCGTTTACTGAAGTGGGACTGCAGCAAGCCAGGGTCAGCCTGTAACCCCATGGGTTTTTGACCAGAGGGAGGATAAGAAATGGGAAAAGATAGGAAGACATCTGTGTGGAATTTTTCTCTCTTATTTTATGATCTTGGTTGAACTGAAGCAAGAGAATAACTCTGTTCGAAGCTGGGATCAATGTGCTTTCCCCATCCACTGATGAGGCAGCAATTACAGATGAGCTCTGTCCTGTTATTGGAATGGGACCTAAAATGATTCTATCACTTGCTGAGGAATATTATCTTGGATGTTAAAGTTACAGGAACTGCCGAGATATTTTGTCTGTACGTCAAGATATGGAAGTGTCTCTCATGGCATTGAACATTGTAATTTTGTGACAAAAGGTGAATTGGGATGTAACCCCTTATTGGAACATGAAGTGATGGACACCTTGGCACGTGGCTGTGGCTCCAGGGCTTGTTAACACTACTTGGCTTCTTCAGAGTGCTGGAAGCTCAGCTGGAGTTACAGTTCGAAGCTGCAGGTTCAAAACAGAGATGTTTATTGCATTTAGAGAGAAGCCCTGTGAAGAAACAAGGACTTTCCTCCCCAAGGAACGGGTGTCCCAGTGTCACAAATGAGTGTTTGAAGGTCTCAAAGAATCCCCAGCAAAAGCAGGTTTCATGTAACAGTGAAAGTGTGACCAAGTTAATTGGCAAGGTCCACTCTGCTGCTTATTACTGGTTAAAGCATGCAGAGAAAAGGCAGACAAACCCAGAAAATCCATCATTTTCAAACTCAAATCAATCCAACATTATCTACATGGAGGCTGAGGGTGGATAAAAAGGAATAGAGGAGACCTTCCTGTGGAGGCACAAGGTTCAGGTGGACCAGGCTGCCAAACTGAGCCCTAGGCTTGACCTACAGCTTAGGCCTAAAGGTTTCATAGATCCATTAGCAGCACTTAAACTTAACAGTACTGAATCCATAGCTTGAGGTAAACAATTACCAGAGGATTCACAGAGGATTTACTGGAAGCACAACTGGTAACTCACTTCTCAGCTTACTGGCAGCTCTAAAGTACTTAAGAATCCAGGAGAGCAACATTCCCATTTTCTGTGGCATATTCACACTCCCACAGCCCTAAAGGAGTAGGTACAGGGATATCCCCGGGAAAAATCCCCTGGAGTTCAGGGAAGGACTCATGTTGGATGCCTTTGTGAAGGGTTGTGGTTTCAGCCTAAGCTTTGTTGTCGTTCAGGGATCCTCCAAGTAGAGCAAAAGTGAGAGTTTCCTGGCTCTGAGTGTCCTGCTCCAAGGCAGGTGCTGGTTCAGCAGGTGCTGGTTCAGCCCTCCACGGTCCAGGAGAGTTCCCCTCTCTGTAGGATCAGTCATTTTCCATCCTGGCCACAGTTTGGGTCACTAACTTTCTCTGCCAGGTCAAGAATGAAAATGTTCTGCTTGGGTTGTCATTGAGAAAAATCAGCTGGCAAGGCTGTTGGTTCAAACCAGGAGCTCCTGGGAACAGACAGTGTTTCTGATGAGCTCAGGAGCTCAGCCCAGGTGCTGTTTGCCAAGGAGCATTTCTGAGATCACAGTGTGGCCTGAGAGAGCTGGAGGATGTTCCAGCATCCCCAGGAAAAGTCTCACACTCCGTGTTCTGGACAAGCTTCTGTAGATGTGCTGCATTGCCCAGAGTCCCTTTGTGCAGCTTAATTCAGGATGCTTTTCTGCTTGCTTTTGAAGCTGTTGTTTTAAATGAGGTGCTGCCACTGAGTTTTAAAATCAGTTTTTCTCTTTCATAAAGAAAATATTGAAGTGAGCCTTCCCAATCTCCAATAAGAAGGAGACACATTCCCTAAAAGTGCAATAGCTGTGCCTCATGTGTTTGTCACCCAGGGTGAAATCACTGAGGGAGGTTTGGTGTTCAAGGTAAAAATTCCCCTGAGCGTCTCACTTTGGGTAAGAAAAGATCTATTTTATTAAGCATATCAAAGGACCCAAGGAAAAAGGGCAATAGCTGAGGACACAGAGTTTCTGCACTGCCTGCAGTGGCAAAGAGGAAGATTTTTAATACTGGGGGATTGTCAGTCATAAAGGCAGTAATAGAGTTGTTTTCAGGGAAGGAGTGGGAGCTGAAGTGTGTGACTGATTAAAAACCAAGCCCCTGAAATGCTGCCCCAGGTGTGACTGATGGGTCAGCCCTGTCTTCTCTTTCCAGGTGGTACAAGACTGTACCAACTTCTTGGAGAATTCCAAAATGGGAAACGAGGCCAAAACAGGCACTTTCCAGGACCAGGTGTTCTAGATATCATCAGTTCTTTTAATATCTCAGATTTGCATTGGAGGTACAGAATTGGAGAGGGTTTTAACTGACTCCTGAAGGATTTAGATGTGCCATTGGTTAACTCTTGTATAAAACCAGCTTGCAGAAGGATTCTGTGAACGTTTACTTATTGCCTTGTCTATGGAATTGCCACGGATTACCTTGGAAAGTTTAGCTGTTATTAATTATTCCTCAAAAGCGATACTGATCTCCACAAATCCTCTTGACTACAGCGTTACTACAGGTGTGGATAACCACCCCCAAGTTACTTCAGACACTGCAGTGTTAGTAAGCCTGTAGTAATCTTGGTGCTTTTGCCTTCAGTGTCAAAACAGTGGATGACTTTATACTTGGCAATGCAAAACAGAGCCAAACCCCAGAAATTGATGCCCTGTCTTTTTAAACCTCTGGAGTCTGATGTGCGCTGGGTCAAATCTGCAACATATTAAAAATCATTCCTGCTGGTCTGTAATTCATGGAGCTGGAAAAGTTTCCTGCCTTTCCATGAGCTTGCTGGTTTGAAAACCCATTAGCAAGAAGCTTTTTAGTTCTGATGGTAACTTTGGGGTGTTTGAAGACCAAAAACGAAGGTCTCTGGTCAGGTGGGATGTCCTTCCTGAAACCTTCCAGAAAGTCTGTGTTCCCTCCTCATGGAGTGCCCTGCTGACCCAATTCTCTGTTCCCTGGAAGTGTTAAAGGAGTGGAAAAGCTGTTGCACAGGAATCTGCTTCTGCAGGCACTGTGTGAGTGAGAGTTACTGTGACTTATTTATTCCCAGTGGAGCTTCCATGCGCCCTGAGGTCATAAATCCTGGTGTTATTTGGGGCTCCTAAGTGAACAATGCAACTTCCTTCCCTTTGGATTCCTCTGACTGGGAGAACTGGGAGGGGGGAGGGATCTGGTTTGCTGTGGATGGGCTCTGTTTGTGGAAAACTTTCTTTCCTGGAACTCCTGTTGCTTCAGCAGGATCCTCCAAGGCTCCTTGTCTGTGCTCACTGTCTCTCGTGCTACAACCAGGTGCAACCTTGCAGTGGGCAAGTGCCTGTCATACTCTGTGTTCAAACTCCCACTTTGAAGTGGAAGAGGGACCCGTGCAACTTCATTCTCAGTTGAAATGTCCTCATGTGAACTTCGCTCTGGTGGATCCTTAAGTTGCGTTTTGTTTTGCAGTTGTCGCCTGTGGTAGAGAAAAAGCAATTGGTGCTGTTTGCCCTGCAGAAGAAAAGGGAATAATGGGTTTGTCCGTAGTTTTTGTTCTCCACTGGCCTCTTCATGGGTGAGAAAAAGCAGCTTGTTAAAGCTTGTAGGTGTAATTTGCTCCTGGCTGCCTGGTCTCTTCCCGTGCCCAGTGGTTGCCTTTCAGTTCAGTCCTGGGAAGAAAAATCCCCCTGGAGTGTGGCTGCTTCCCGGTGCACAAAGCCAGCCTGGCTGGGGTGGAGGAGGACACTTGGCTTCAGCTGCCCTCAGGAAGCTTCTGGAGCCCTGGAGAGTGGGATTTGCCAGGAGGTGAAGGTGCACAGAGCTCCTCTGTGTGGAGTGAGACCGTGTGGGGTTACAGGTGGAAGAGTCTGTTCTTCCCACCAGGTTTGGAGACAGGGAGTCCTGCCAGGAGCTCCCAAAGCTGCAGCCTTTCAAAGGGAAGAGCTCTCGTTCCAGGCACTGCTGCTCTTCACCTCCTGGCAGAGCTGGTCCCTGGGCAGCCTCAGGGCCTGAGGGTCACTGCCCAGGGGGACATTCCTTGGCACAGTGCAGGGATGGGTATCCCTGAGGGACCAGAGAATTCCAGCTGTGTCTGGCACCCTCCTCCCTGTCCCACCACTCCCACTGCTGGAGTTGGTTTTTATAGGGACTAACCCAGTTATTCCCTGTTTACATCCCGTCCCTGACGCACAGCCAGGCGCTTCCCTGGAGGAAGGAAGCTGCTCTGAATGTAATAGTTCTGTATTAATTATTACCCAGCACTTGATTAATTAGATGAGGAGCCAAGTGGTGCTGAAGTCCATGTGTAGGCAGCCAGGTGGGTGCCCACTGCAGTCGGTGCCCTTTGTTAGGGCAGATGTTTTAATAATTACATTCCTTTGATGTCCAGCATCCTCATGGCACCTCTGCAGGGCAGGTGCAAGTGGTTGGTGTCTCTCTCCTGTCATTTCTGTCTGTAAATGCATCTATTTAATGTAGCAGATACTACTGGAGTAACTTGTAGCACTGGATCCCATCCTACGTACCCAAACTGTGCGTAGTGCTGGCTGGAAGTGTCAGTGTTGCTGTTCTTGTTGCTGTCACTGCTGAGGGACAGTTGGGTGAGTTGTGTGGGATGAAACCCCCTGTTCCAGAAGGTGCCATGACGGCCCTGGGTGTCATTTTAGTTACTGCACTGCTTAAAAAAAGAACTGTACGTGTCTAGAGGAGCACTGTGTCTTTTCTCTCTAAATGTATTTGTCCCAGGAAGTTTCACTTGTGTTACAGTTTATTTTTATTCCCTACAAAAATAAACACCTTGCCTTTTTAAAGTAAATGGCTGGGCTGTTCATTGTTCATTAATTAACTCAAAGCACAGCTTCACACTTGGAAATGTGAAGTCAATTAAAGGCTCTTAAGTAATGAGTTTATCTAAAAGTGAGTGTGGAGCCACTTCCCCTCTTTTCCAGGAGAGACACTGGGTGGCCTCATTGGGTTGGGGGGTGCAGCACTGCTCAGGGTCTCTAAAAACCACCCAAAAAGTAACACTACTGATGAAGCTGCATTAAATCTTGGTATCTTCTGTACACTGTGCTGCTCGGATTTTTTTATTTTTTTAATTAGATTTTTTCTTTGTATATAAACTCAAATGACTTCAGTGTTTTCCTCCTCCTGGAAAGCTGTCCCTCAACCACAGGTGACTCCAGGCTGACTCCAAAAGCTTTCTGAGGAGCAACCAGACCTTCCTGGCTGATCCAGGCTCCGGGTGAAGAATCCACAGTCCAACTGCTGATTTAAAAAGGTCCCTTCGTCCCCTTCTTTTTAACAGTGAGTCAAGGTGAGGTGTTACATTCTTTGAGTGCAGCCAAAGGAAGAGGGAGATTCCAGGTGCAAAACTTGCTTTATGAACAAGGTTGGGATCATTGTTTCACTCACTGAGAGCTGTGCAGCACCAGTCAAATCCTGCACTTAAATCTGCAGAGGGGGGAGGAACGAGGTGATAGGAGTTTATTTGATGTTTTGAAGGCTTTCCCAAATGCTTCAGGCTGCCATCTGCATTGGGAAATGCATGTGGATGGTGTAAATCTGTGCCTGGCAGAGCAATGCAGGCTATTTTCGTAAACAATTTTGAAAGAAGCATTTAATACTCGTGGGAGATGGGGGAGCTGGGGATGGGACCTGCAGGAGATGCTGGTCCTGAGCTTTCCATCCTCATTTTTTGGGGCAAGATGTGGTTGTGAACCCCAGGAATGGACTCCAGACCTGTTACCCAACCCCTGGTGAATGTTTCCCACTGCACTGTGCACCTTAAAAATGGAGATTTTCTATGTATTAAGGGAAAAAAAATAGGCCTGACACTTGGGTATACTCAGTCCCCAGGTGTTTCACAGCCTTTTTTCCTTCTTGCTAATTTTAAATGTTCTTAATGTTGCCAGTGAAATCCTTCATTTTCCTTAATTAGACTCGCCTTGCATTTAATTGGATTATTAGCATTAACACTGACTGGAATTGATAAAGCTGCAATTCACATTTGGGGAAAATTTGGACAGAAGGTGTGGTAATTGCAGCTTCTCTTGCCTGCAAACAGCTTTACAGACTGGAGTGTTCTCCTGTAAATGGTGTTGTCCTGCTCTTTAGGGGGGTGGAGGAGTCACAAAACCCAGTAGCCCTTGGAGTAACAACCCTTAGGAAGTGCTAACCCTTAGTAAGGGTTCTTCAGTAGTAGCGGTGGGTCGGGGCAGGGCCCTGCTTCCCACGGCAGTGGGGCTGGCAAAAGCCAAAGCTGCTTGTAAATCTCATCTTTTCTTCCTCTCAACGAAGGACAGATCTTGGAGCCTGCTCAGCAGGGACTCCGGTGTCACTCCATAAATACATAGACAACCCCAAAAACCCCCTGGGTGCATCTGCAGAGTGGGCAGGTGCTGTCCCTGCCTGAGGACTCTCTGCCTGTGCAGATGTGGCTGCCCCATCCAGGCTGGAGAAACTTGGAGCAACCTGTTCCAGTGGAAGGTGTCCCTGCCCACGCCAGGGGGTGGGACTGGATGGTTTTTAAGGTCCCTCCCAACCCAAACCATCCCGGGATTCCACGCTTCAGAAGGGAGGCACTGCAAACGAGGAGCCAAATTCCTCGGGCTCCAGTGCTGCTGGGATTCCTCAAGGAATTACAGCTCAAGGAGGAGAAGAAACTGGTGCTGGATTCCTCCTTCATGTCTAACTGTGTGTTTTGTGTGTTAATGCACCAGATAAATTGGGAAGTGCCTACAGGGGGCCCGGGGAGTGGTGGCTGTGCCCTCTCCTGGATAATGCCCCAATCACGGGGCTGCTGGAGTGGTGAGAAGGTGGCCAGGAGAATCCACAGGGATAAGTGTTGGAATGTGATGAGAAGGTGGCCAGGAGAATCCACAGGGATAAGTGTTGGAATGTGATCGGCACAGAGGGGAGCTGCCAGGCCTTGCTGTGGTCTGGCAGGGACTCACAGCTCAAAGGCAGGAGTAGCCTCACTCACTAACTCTGTGTTTCCGACCTTGAGGACTGTTAGTAAATCCTTAATCCCTGCAAAATCATTTATTTGGCAATGTTTAGCTCTAAACTTTTAAATCAGGATGCTTAGCGGCCTTAAATCCAAAAGCTCATTAGCTCTCCTCAGCTGCGTTAATAACTATAATCTCTTTAATGGGAGCAACTCTGGACAGGATTTACCTTCCCGAAAAACCTCATTGACTGGCATTAAATATACTTCTGCCCTCTAATTCTTGCCCAGTCAAGGGAGAGTGGATCAAGAGTCGTTTTGCTGGAACACAGGCTGGGTCAGGCTCTGGCTCAGGACAGCCACTGGGAGCTCCTAAAGGTACAGGCTTTTCCTGACTCCTTGGCATTCCCTGGAGTCTGAAACACTGGGAAGCTTATCCAAAATGGGTCAGGCTTATCAGTCGCCTCTCCCTGGGCTCCCATCAGGGTTTATCTGGCTCTGCTGCTGGAAATATCCACGTGGGATGTGTGGAACACGTGGGGAGCACCGGGAGCGTGTCCGTGCGTGATTCCAGCTGGGCAGGATTCGCAGCAAGTGTTTCCTCAGCTTCGGCTCATCAGTATTCGGTTTCATCTGCTCCTTACCAGAGAGCTGCTCTTGTTTCTAAGATCTTCCTTGGTTAACAACCAAACAGCAGCAACAACAACAAAAGAAGCAGCAGTTTATCATTAATTTCCCATTCCAGGGTTTGCCTTTCATCTCCAAGTTTCCTACATTTCACATTTTCTAACATGCATTCACTCTGTTGTCTGCATTCCCTTTTTTTCTCTCTTTTTCCATTTATAACACGCGGGTTTTTTAATGGCTGCTTTGATTTCTGGGGTTTGTGGGTTTCCAGCCAGGCTTGGCTTTTCTGACAGCAACAAACCCTGCACTCCCCTCTTGTGCTCTGATGTTTATCCCCGTAATACTCCCTAATTCCATTTGGGAAATTGACCTTTTGGAAGTAATAACCTGTTTTTCTGTGAATTTGGAGAGTGAAACCATGAGGAAGCCAAAAAGTCTGAAACCAGTCAGTGCTGAGCATTTTCCCAGCTCTCCAGGCTTTCCACTACAACCCAGGTGCTGGTGACACGGGGCACCTCACCCATTTTGCTTTCACTTCTTGCAGCACTGGAGATTTTCCTGGTGGATAATTTGGGTCCCCTCTCGTTATCTCGTGCCACTGATAACGCTGTTCCTGCTCCACCACCGAGGGGTTTGGAGAGGGTTTAAAGGGACCTGGAGAAAATACAATTACACTTCCCGGCTGACAGCTTTGGATAAGAGCCCCAGCACTGCTCCACACGCCTTTGGTTTGCCCTGGGAAGTTTCCTGCCCTCCTCTCTGCTGCTTCATCCTACCAAGCCGTGCCTGTGGTTCCTGCTGGCAGGTGCAGCTGAACGAGAAGGAGCAGCTCAGGTGGGAAATCTGGACCATCTTCGATGCCCTTTGTCCTTCTGGCGTGCAATAAACAATGCTGGATGATGCAAAGGGCCGTTTTTGTTGCTCTGAAAGGGCCAAGGTGGTCAGGAGAGGGGTTAAGAGGGAATTGGGCTGACTGCGAGCAGCCAAGGTAACGTAGAGGTTGGTGCTGCCCGAGGGGACCCCAAACCACCCCTTCCCCGTGATTTCTGCGAGGAACCGGAGAAGCAAACGCTCTGTGTCTGCTCAGCTGGGCCAGGCAGCCTCCAGCACCTGTCCCAGCCTCCCCCCAGCCCTCTGCCCTCTCTATATTTACCCAGGGGGAACTTTCCAAGAATGGAAGTGGTAAGATAAAACCCCGGAGGGGCTAAAATTAGCCCCGGCCCCGGCCTGCCGTGGCATTTCAGCTGTGGGCTCAGCGTTGTGGCCACACGGAGAGAGTGGCCGCCCCCAGCACAGCAAGAGCCTCCTCTCCTGCCCCTGGTCTGGGGTTCAATCCACGGGAGGACTCGCCATGGGACCCCCAGGGCCCCGGGTGCCGTGAGCATCCCCCCTGCCCAGGTAAGGCAGCAGCTCCGGGACCCCTCGCCGGGGCAGGCGAGAGGTGACTGGTGACCAGTTGTACACGTGTGTCTTCTGTCACAGCCTCTTTTTTGGGGGGTCAGAGGATGCCTGGGCAGCTTCTTCCAGCTCAGGACACGGCAACTTTCTCAGAGGGTGGTGATGCCCTGGCACAGGTTGGGCAGAGAAGCTGTGGCTGCCCCTGGATCCCTAGGAGTGTGCAAGGCCAGGTTGGACGGGGCTTGGAGCCACCTGGGCTGGTGGGAGGTGTCCCTGCCCATGCCAGGGGGTGGGTCCCTCCAACCCAAACCAGTCTGTGTTTCCGTGAACTCCGCTTTGGGCTCTTCTGGTTGAGGAACCTCCACGAGCTCCTCACACAAGCACTTCGCTGTCCAAGCGCCCTCCCTTTGGAGATGCTGTTTGTGTGTTCAGGAGGTGTTACAGCTGCTCCTTTACTTTTCCACACCGTTGCCCTCGGGAATGTAACTTGGCACGTAACTTCCTTTTTCAGTCAAATCTGCCAGAGCCCTCCCAAACCCCGTTAGCCACGTGGGGTGGGGTGATCCCAAAGTTCCAGAGCTTGTTATCGGTGTGTCTAAGGAAGAGCAGCAATGCTGCAATTCCACACAGTTCTACCTAAATTGGGATAACGGGTGGAAGCTTTGCTGTCACTCGGAACCCTCGGGCTTGTCCCCCTCCCCCCAGCAGTGCTGCTGGGGTGGTTTTGGGGTCCCTCCCGGCTCGGGGGTGGGTTTGGGATGGGCTGGTTGGCAGAACGAGGTTAATTGCTCGGTGCAGCTTCTTTGCCTCCTCTTGAGGGGAGACCGAGCTCTGCCTCTGCCGCCTCTCCCCGGGAAACCCGAGATGCCGCAGGGCTGGTGAGAAATTCCTCTGCCCATCCCGTTTCCAGCAGCTCAGGTGCCACTGGAATGTCACATTCCTGTCCCCTGCTGCCACTCCTCCTGCACCCGGAGCTCAGCATCCCCCCTTCCTCCCACCACCCCAAACCCCTCCCTACCAGCATCCCAGACCCCTCCTGCATCCATGTTCCCTGGGCTCCAGCAGGAGCAGGGAGGAAAATCGTGGAATTCTAATGCTGGCATCATTTTGGGAGGGAAGAAGCTGAAATCGAACTGACCCCCTTCACATTCACCTCATCCCCTGTCTTGAAACCCAATCCCTATAAAAACTGGCAGAGGGTAAAGACCTTCCAACACTGCCAGCTTTTCCTGGGAGCTGCCTGAAACCCTTGGAATTGCAGGTGCTGGTGAGACTCCAGCAGGAACGAAGCAGAGTTGGTTGCTGCTCTTTTCCAGCGTGCTCTTTGCTCACCAGCTCCCAGGGGGAACTGGATGGGAAAGGCTGAGGGTTTGGAAAATGGGAGCCTTCTCCCAGCAGTGGGTGCAGGGGCCTTGAAAGATCCTGTGGCACCCAGAGCCTTCCTGAGCTCCAGGTCTGAATATCCCCAGAGTAACCCCTTAGCCTTCACTCCCCCAGGGACAGGGATTGGGCATTAAATAATTTAAGAAAACAAGAAATAAAAGCCTGAGAGCTTCCCAGCACAACATTTGAACTCCAGCACCCGAGTCAAGTCTCTTGGCATGCTCTGGATCAAAATACAAGCAGGTGGAGCTGCTGGAGCAGGTCCATGGAGATGGAGACAAGCTGAGGGTTGAGATTGTTCAGCCTGGAGAAGAGAAGGCTCCAGGGAGACCTAAAGGGGCTCCAGGAGAGCTGGAGAGAGACTTTGGACAAGGGATGGAGGGACAGGACAAGGGGAATGGCTTCAAACTGAGAGAGAGCAGGGTTAGATTGATATTGGGGAGGAATTGCTGGCTGTGAGGGTGGGCAGGCCCTGGCACAGGGTGCCCAGAGAAGCTGTGGCTGCCCCTCGATCCCTGGAAGTGTCCAAGGCCAGGTCGGACGGGGCTTGGAGCACCCTGGGCTGGTGGAAGGTGTCCCTGCCCATGGCAGGGGGTGGCACGGGATGAGCTTTAAAGTCCTTCCAACCCAAACCGTGCCATGATTTTACAGAAAGATGACCCACGTCCCTGCTGCAGCTTCAACGCCTCTTGTGGCCTCAGCCCGTGGCCACGTGGATTTCCTCACCGCGGTGCCAGGGCAGTGCTGCTCGCCAGCACCGTCAGAATCCAGCGCCCTTTGTCTATTTCTTTTACAGTCTTTCACGTATTGTGTATCAAAAATAACACTAAAAAGCTGGTGTGGGTGTCAGGGGCCGGTTCTGACCCGGTTTTGTCGTCCCGTAGATCTTTGCCTTCACCCTTTACGATGAAAGCGGTACTCGGGCGACGGACCCCCCAAAATGAGCCTGATGGACATCAACAAAATGTTCTCCATGCTCCAGCCCCGAGACGATGAGGAGGAGGAGGACGGCGGCGACAGCGAGGAGCTGATGCGGGCGGTGTCCGAGGACGACCACGACACCCTGGACCGCCTGCTGCGCCAGGACAGGTACCGGCGGCTCATGGAGCGCCGCAGCGGCTGGGGCGTCCCCAGCACCCCCCTGCGCCTCGCGGCCGCGCGCGGCCACGTGCGGAGCCTGCGGTTGCCCGCCTGGGCCGCCGGCTCCGCCGCGTGCTCCGGGCCCCTGTACCTGGCCGCCGCCTACGGGCACCTGGAGTGCTTCAGGATGCTGCTGCTCCACGGCGCCGAGCCCAACTACAACTGCGCCGACGAGAGCGTCGTCGCCCAGGTCAAGGAGCCCAAGACCCTGCTGGAGACGTGCCTGAGGCACGGCGGGCGCGGCGACTTCATCAGGCTGCTCATCGACTTCGGGGCCAACGTGTACCTGCCCGGCATCCCCGCGGACGGCGCGGCGCCGCGCGGCGAGGGGCTGGAGCTGCTGCTGCAGGCCAGGGGTAACCCTGGGGGGCTGGTGCCGGGGCTGGACGCGGGCACTGGTGTGGCCGGGTTGGGCGCATGTTGCTTCTGATTCCCCTTGCCTTTGCCTTTTGCTTCCCGAAAGTCCCACCCCGGCTTTTCTGAAGTCTCCATTCCCTTTCAGCATCACTTGATGGCTGCCCTAGCCCTGGCAGTGGTCGAGGCCAGGCAGGATGGGGGTTGGAGCTACCTGGTCTAATGGAAGGTGTCAGAACGAGATGAACTTTAAGGTCCCTTCCAACCCAAGCCATTCCACGGTTCTGTGACTCCCATATCCCGGTATTTCCACTCAGTCGTTGGGTTCACAGTTCCTCTCCTCTCAGCTTGGGCTCTCCTGTACTGCCTGTGCCAAGAAAAGATGCTCTTGTTTCCACATGAGGATGCAAGATTTCCTCTCCATGCCCACACTGCATGGAACTCATGCTGCAGATCCTGGGGCTGAGTCTGTGGCCCCAGCACAAGAGACATCTGGTTTTCACATAATCATGGAATGGTTTGGCTCGGAAGGGACCTTAAAGGCTGTCTAGTCCAACCCTGTCTATTTTTGGTCTACCCGTGTCCTTTTGCTTCGGATAATGCTGGGCTGGAGGGGAGCGAGGTTGTGTCTCTTGAGGGTGACCACCCCATTTTTCCTGTCTCCTTGCACAGCTCATCCCAAGTCCCTGCTGTCCCAGTCCCGGCTGGCCTTGAGGCGTCTCCTGAAGCGGCCCGGCCTCCTGCCCACCCTCGGAGAGCTGGAGATCCCAACAGTCCTGGCCAAGTACCTCCAGTACCAGCTGTGACACACAGCCCAGCTCCAGGGACACCTGCCCTGGGCCAGAAGCCACTCTGACGCCGGGGGGTGAATCTCTGAAACCTCTGAAACCAACAGGGGTTTGTGGTCGCAAAGTCGTTCCTGCTGAGGAGGCGTCTCCAAAAAGTGGTCCCAGAGGGAAAGGGGGGGAGGAAACAGGACACCTCATCTCCTGCTCCGCATCCAGGTGATGGTAGAGCAGGATCTGAATTCCCTGGGTTTGCCTCTAAAGCTCTTTCCTGACAGATTTTACGCCTTTAGTTGATGTTGGTTGGAGAAAGGGCTGGGAAAAGTCGTGGAGGGCAGAGGGAGAGGAGCAAAGGCTGCTTTTCCTTCATCCCTGCCTGGGAGACACAACTACAATTGGATCCCCCAAAATGTGGCATCTGCTGCCCCTGAATCCCCTTTCCCAGGCCCTGGCAGTGGTTGCCCAGAGAAGCTGTGGCTGCCCCTGGATCCCTGGGAGTGTCCAAGGCCAGGTTGGATGGGGCTTGGAGCAAGCTGGGCTGGTGGAAGGTGTCCCTGCCTGTGGGATGGAGTGGGATGAGATGAGCTCCAAGGTCCCTTCCAATCCAAACCATTCCATGATTCTGAGAGAGGTTTCCAACTGTGCCATCTGCTCAGCAAGGGCAGGAGTGGGGCTGAACCTGCCATGTGTGCCCACCCTGGTGGGTGCAGAGCCCAGCTGGCACCACAGGCAGGGGCTGGCAGAGGTATCCAGAGTCCCAACAGCCCGACTCATCTTCCCCACCTAACTCGGACCCCAAACATCTCCATCCTCACCCCAAAAGTGGTTCATGTTGTGGCCGAGGGTCTTCTGTGACTGGGCAGGGTTGGGGTTTTAATTATAATTAATTAATTATTACTGCTCTTATCAAACTCCTGTGACCCATTTGGTGACATATCCCATATTTGGAAGAGCCCGGCAGCCCAGCAGGCACCATTCCAAGAGGATGCAGGGAATTCCTGTGGCTGGGGAATTTTGGGATGAGCCTTCCTGCCTCTTCCCAGGAGCGGATGGATAAACCCCGCTCGCTGCTCCTCAGCAGCTCAGCACCCACCTGCTGGGGATGCCCTGCATTTTGGGGGCAGCAGAATGTGCTCCTCAGGGTTTGTTCCATCCTGCATTCCAAGGGAAGCACTGCCGGGCAGAGGTCCAGGATTGGACCAAGGATCGGCCAAACACAGGCGCGTTCCTGCAGGATTTATGGGCTTCTCTCAGGGGTCCTGGGAGCTATTAATCAGCATCTATTAATTAGGCTGGGGGGCCTCTGCCAAGGGGAGCATTAGGAATGAGCCTGGACAAAGCGTTGGGAATTGCTCCGTTGGGAGCGATGACTCTCACGCCGTTTCCCTCCCCATCCAGCCACGCTCAGGGACACAGGAACGGTGATCCCACAGGAGATGGGGCTGGGAGAGCCTGCCCCGCAGGGACGTGGCCACGCTCCCGTGGGGATTTGCACCCGGGGCAGACTCAAGGGGGTCTCTTCTGCTCAGGGGCCGTGTCGTCACCCCCGCGTGGGCATCTCAGGGGGATTTGGGGGGCCCAAATGAAGGAGGGGCCTTCAGTGCCCGGCGGCTCAGTGGGGTGGGATGGGGGAGCTGGGGGTGTGACAGGGGGTGTGACAGGGGTGTGACAGGGGG
>VWZF01001600.1:158709-185317 GCA_013396755.1 Sclerurus mexicanus | reverse complement strand
CGTGCTGACGTGGAGCCGCAGGGAAACGATTCCCAAATGGAATTGTGGAAAGCCGGGCTCCGGTCCGTGCCCTCAGTGCCGTTCCCCTGCCCGGGTGCGGGGTCGCTTCTCCCGGGCTCCCCGCACCGGTCCCGGTGTGTGCGGGGGCCCCTCCCGGCCCCGGGGGAGCTCCGCGGGCTGCCGAGCCAGCTGGGACTCCGGGGAGACGCTGGCAGAGCTGGAAAAGCCCATTTTGCCGGTGGGAAGGCGGCCCCAGCTGCTGGTTCCAGAGGGACAGGTGAACGTGAGGGGTTGTCGGCAATCCCAGAATTCCAGAATCGTGCGGTGGGCTGGGTTGGGAGGGACCTTAAAGCCCAGTCCCAACCCCTGCCAGGGGCAGTGATGCCAAATCAGTCATAGAGGCAAAGCTGCCCAGACCAGAGGGGAAAAAAATAACCCCGAGACGGCAGGTTTGGTGCCTGGTGGAGGAGCAGAGGCCGCTGTTTGGATGTATTTTTAATTTGGGATCTCTGGCTAAACACCACGGGAAGCTTCCCTGGCCTGCTGCTGGTCAGAGCTCAGCCTCAGGCATTGGAGCTTGGCGGTGCTTTAGGGTTTTATTGCATTTCATTTCTCCACCCTCATCTCTGCAACAGAAACATGATCATAATTGTTTTATTTCTCCCGTTCCTGACAGCAGTCCAGGGTCAGCTTTCAAACCTACCTCTCTCCTTCCGGGATAATCTGATCAGGGGGTTCGCAGTGGGTGTTTTTAATGCGATTCTCACTGGGCAGATTATTTTAAAAACAACTGAAGTCTTCTATAAAAAAAGCCAGCATAGTAACCGAAGTGTATTTTTTTTTCCTGGACACGTGTGTAGTGTGAGGGCTTTGTCCTGGTTTGGCCTCCCTCAGGATGCTCCCTGGAGCTTGGCACGAGGTGTGGAAGGGTGGGGAGTGGGGTGTGGCAGGTGCCAGCCTCTCTCCCTGCTGGAGCAGCCTCTGTGTCCTCACTCGGAGGAAGCCTAACCTGATCTCCCTGCAGGCAGAACATCTGGGAAGCTGAAGGGGTTGGAGGTGGCTCAGGGGTCAGGCCTGCCTGTCCCCAGGGATACTGCCCAGGGGAGATGTGTGGTTTTCCTGCTCTGGCAAACTGGTAACGTTTTGGTACCCGGATTTTGGGAGCGGAGGGAGCCAAGGAGCTCTTGGAGGCTCCTGCAGCTCCACCTGCAGCTCTTGTCCCCGTGACACTTGTGCTCTGCACCCCCCGCTGCCCTCCCCTCACCTCTGTGCCCTTTCCCTCTGCCCTAGGTGAGCTGTGATGAGCCCATCCCCGCTCCAGGAGCGCTCTGCTCCCAAAGCCGCCCTTTCCAGCTAGATCCCAACCCTGCTGCCATGGAGACGGGCAGCCCGGAGGAGCGGGCCGGAGGAGGTGACCGGCGGCGGGAGGAGGGCGGGGATGTTCCTCCCGAGAGCGCCCCCAGCCCCGCGGAGCCGCAGCCGCCGCCGCCACCGGGAAAGCTGCGCAAAACGGCCTTCAAGCTGTTCGGGGGCAAGAGGAGCATCTGCACCCTGCCCAGCTTCTTCGGGGGCCGGGGCAAGGGCCAGGGCAAGAAGGGGCTCAGCAAGTGCAAGACCCACGACGGGCTGAGCAGCGCCGGGTGCGACAAGGCCCAGCCCGACAGCCCCTCGGAGCGGGGCGGGGAGGAGCCCCCCGGCCCCCTGCCCAGCTCCCGCAGCGCTCAGCTGCCCGTGGACACCGGCACCAGGGTGGACTTGGGCCAGCAGGACGGCTCTCCCCCCGGCAGCATCGAGGGCTGTGACAAAAAGCCCAGCGGGGACAAGTCCTCCTTTCCCAGACCCAAAAAAGGCCTGAAAGGGTTTTTTAACAGCATCCGGAGGCACCGGAAGAGCAAGGCTGTGGAGTGTGGGAAGGCAGAGCTCCCCGAGTGGAGCGGGGACCCCGAGGAGGCCAGCAGTGCACCGGGAGTGGGTGTGGAGAGTCGAGGGGCCACGGAGGGCAGGGCAGCAGGGCCGGTCCCTGTGCCCACGGCCTGCCCAGGGGGCTCGGGGGGTGACCCCGGCTGTGGGGAGGCCCCTGAGCCTTCCTGCCCCGTGGCTGATGGAGGCAGCTCCGAGGGTGACGCGGTGGCGGTGCCAGGAAATGGGGACGCTCCAGATGCAAAACCAGAGGCTGACCCTGCTGCCTGCGCCGAGTTTGACCGTGACAGTCTGCTGCTGGCCTTCCACCCCGACTTCATGGACAGCGACACTCCCTGCCTGCACTCCGGGGAGCTGCTGAGCCTCATCCTGGGAGACGTCACCTCCCTGAAGAGCTTCGATTCCCTGACGGGCTGCGGGGACGACATCGCCGAGCCCGACATCGCCGAGAGCAGCATCCCGGTGGAGCGCAGCAGGGAGGCCGCCAAGCGCAGCTCCTGCCTGGTCACCTACCAGGGCGGCGGGGAGGAGATGGCCATTCCTGAGGAGGCCGAGGAGTACCTGCACCAGGTGTGGAACGGCGGCGTGCCAGGGGACAGGAGCTACGGGGCCCAGGTGTCGAGCAGCAGCCTGGAGACGCACGCCTCGCATGAGGCGGACGCCCACCCCTACATGGGGGACCCCATGGACGGTGTCGACCTCCTGACGCCCCAGAGCGACCAGCAGGAGTCTGCCCCGAACAGTGACGAGGGGTATTACGACTCCACCACGCCGGGGCCGGAGGATGAGGCTGGGGAGGAGCTCAAGAAGGACCGCCTGCCCCGGGACAGCTACAGCGGCGATGCACTTTACGAGTTTGACGCGCTGATGAGCCCTTCTCACGGGGAGGAGTCCCTGTTCGAGGGCAAAGTCTCACGCCCGGGGATCTTCAGCTACTTCATGGACTTCTGCCTCCCTGCGGAGAAGAGCCTGATCCAGCAGATGATGGATCAGAAAAGAGGGGTGATGGAAACGGAAGAAGAAGGGCTTGCGGCCATTCAGAAAGAGCTGCTGTACTGGGAGCTGCAGAGGGAACCGGTCCTGAAACGCCTGGATGTTTCCAGCAAGGAGAAGTGTCCCCGGGAAAAACAGTGCATTGAATGTAAAACTAGAGCAGCCAGCTCGAGTGGCAAGAATCAGAGTGGCCTTGGTAGTGAGCAGGTGGCCTCGCACGCCCCGAACCGGGCTCTGAACGGTGGGGTTTTGGTGGCTAGAGCTGAAAATCCGGAGTGGAGGGATTTTCCAGGGACTCTGTGTCCAGAAAACTGTTACAACAGCCAAAAAGCCCCAGGAAGTTGCCTTATTCAGCTCACAAACAACAACGTGGGGTTCGAGTCGGACCCGGACTGTGGGTTGTTTGGGGACTCCCTCCCAGCCAAGGCAGGGATGTTCCCTGGCTACCGGCTCCCGGAGCAGGAGCGCGGCGGCGGCGCCGAGCCCGGCCCCGGCGAGCCCCAGGTGGGCAGCGAGCCCGAGCACGCCGTGAGCTTCTCGCAGGCGCTGGTGGAGTTCGCCAGCAGCGGGACCCTCTTCTCCAGCCTCTCCGAAAGCCTGGGGAGCTCGGCCTCCAGCTCGTCCTTCACCCAGAACCTGCCTGCCCTCCCCACCATGGTCACCTTCGACGTCGTCGACGTGGAGCAGGAGGGCGAAGGGGAGTGCGAGCAGCAGCCGGAGCTGAGCGAGGACATCGCCGAGGCCTTTGAGGACGGCTACGGACAGAAAGAGTCGTTGGCTGAATGTGACGAGAGAATGTCCCCGGGATTCTCCCCGGGCTCCTTCCAGAGCTGCAACTGGGGCGTGGCCAGCCTGCCCCGCCACCTGCGCCTCCACGGGCTGAGCCCCTCCATGCCCGCTCCGCTCTCCGTCGACCGCAGGAGCCGGTCCCTGGACACGGAGAGCCTGNAGGGCGCCAGGAGCGGCCCCCAGCCGTGCCGGCCCTGGGCCAGGCGGGAGGGCGGCAGGAAGGACTCGGGCGGAGCGCGGAGGAGCAGGAGCAAGGAGGAGGGCGAGCTGGCGGCTCTCGAGGGCGGGCTGAGCTGGCCGGGCCTGCAGCACCTCCAGCACGGCCCCGACACTGCTGCGGGCGGGATGGAGCTGTGGGGCTTCGCCCCGGCCGGAGCCATGGAGAGCGTCTGGGAGCCATCGGAGGAGCCGGGCACGGCGTCCCCTTTCCTGCCTCTCTCCCGGAGCGCCACTGGGGAGGCTCCGGACAGGCGGCCTCAGGAGCTGGAGCTGACCAGGCACCCGCTCCGGCCCTCCAACCTGCCCCTGCAGCCCGAGGCGAGGCGGGCCCGCGAGGCAGCCGGGCCCTGCAGGTACCACGGAGAGGGCCCCTCGCTGTCCCGCTTGGTGCCCATGGGGGAAGCGGAGCTGCCCTCGAGCTTCAGCTTCGCCTGCTCCCCGGAGAGGCGCTCCAAGGGCAAACCCGTGGGCATCGCGCAGGGCGTGCCGCAGCATCCCGGCGGGGAGAGCCCCGAGCGCTGCGCCGAGCCCCTCAAGGGCAGGGCCACCCCCGGGCACCGCGGCACGGCCCTCGGTGTCACCGACGCCCAGTAGCTGCAGGAGTGCCACCTGTCAGCAGGGCGTGCACGGGGCAGGGAGGGCGAAAGCGGGAGCGGGCGGTTTGGGGGTGACTGTGATCGGAGCTGGGCCTTGCCCTGCGGATGCTCTGGCGGGGGTCGGAGCCGCCTCCGGGGGTCCTGTGTCGACACCGAGGCACTTTGTGGTTTTCCAGCCCTCTCCGATGCCAAGTGCAGCAGCCCCTGGCACTGCTGCCAGGACAGAAGCTGGGGAGGGACCCGTTGCCAGCGTGATGGGTTTGGGATTTGTGCAGGATTGGAGCTGGGGGAACGAGCCCTGGGGACACTTTTGAGAGAAAAGGGGTTTCTTTTCCTCTTCTTGGTGAAATGTTTCGGTTCAGACTCACTTTGAATGTCTTCCATCTGGGTCTTGGTTGTGGAGCTGGGGGGAAGGGTGCTGGTTGTTCCCAGAACAAGGACAGGGGGCAAGACAGCCGGAAGGGGAACTTTGCAGCAACATTTTTATTTATTACTTTTTTTTCCCTTGCCCCAAAGGAAAGCAGGAGCTTTTGTGTGTGTGCTGATAACGTTCTCCAGGTCTAGTTTCAATCTGCCTGGAGAGATGTGCTGTCCGTGGTGTCCCTTTCTAGAACAAAGTGTCGGTCCCTTCTTTGTTGTGGTCTGTCTTCACGGTTTGTAATTCCTGGTGGAAACCTTTCCCGTGCTTTGTCCCAGGCTCCTCTCCCCTCTGGGGCCATGGGCACACGGGTGAGGTCTTTGAAATAAGCTAAATTTGCATCGTGCCTGTAGCTGTGAAGTGGCAGATGCTGTTACTTTCTCAAAAGGAAGTTTTGCGGCTTTTTAATTTAATTTTATTGTTTTACAGTTGTTTTCTTTGCATGAACTCGGAGGAGGAAAGTTCTGTGTTCATTGGAATAGGGGATGTACTGCAGCCTAAATTCATGGCTTCTTCCTCCTGACTGGAGGGAGCAAAAAGGCTGGAGATTGCTGCAGGTTGGGGATTTTTCTCCTCTTTGGAGGAACGTGGAGGAGGGACACAAGCTGAGGGGTCAGATGTTGTTTGGGGCATCATAATGAGCTCCTGTGACATCTCTTTCAGGTCCTTGGGGTTCTCCCCTGTCCTTGTGATCCCAAACAGCCTTGTCTCTCATCCAAACCTCCCTGTCCATGACACAAAGCTGCCTCCTCCTCCTCCTTTCTGAGCTCTGTGTTCTGATTTTCATTCTGTTTCTGATGATGATTTTTGTTCCCCCGCTGCCCCACCCTTTGTTGCCTCTTTTCTGCTTTTCTTTGCAGCAGAATTTGTAGCATTAACAAAAATAATCCCGAACGGGAAACACCAGAGTTTGGCCCCGTTTGTGGAGCGAGGGGTGGCTGTGCCCAGCCCAAACTTGCTTCTCCAGCCGAGTCCTGCCACGCTGGGTCACCCTCCTGCTGCTGCCTCGGATGTGGCTCCGGGGGCTCCGGCAGCAGCCCTTTGGCATTGCGGTGTTTTCCGGCACGAGGAGCTGGTTTGGGTTTGGTGCTGTTCTCCCCCCGGAGCAATATAGTATTTCCTTTTGAGAAATGCTTCCTTCTGCCCTGTCCTTGAATATCTGGGAAGGAGCAGGGAAAAGCAAAGCCAGGCTCGGTCCAACCTACATGGGACTTTATCTTCCTGCCCAAACTGCTGAGGCAGCGCAGACCCACCTGTGTATCCATGGGCTTAAACCTTCATTTTTCCGTGTTTTCCTGCCAGTCCTGCTGCAGGGAGTTCCCGCAGGAGCCCACTGTGCCATGGTTCTTTTCTCCCATCCCTCCATGGCCCCGGAGAGGATTTCCTGGGACAAACCTGGCTCTCGGTGCTGCTCCTGCTCCGTGTCTCCCACCTGAAGAGGAGAACGGGATCAGCCAGCGGAAGGTCCCCTCGCTCCAAGGTTGTGTCTGCCTTCCTTAGTGCAGCTGCTAATAAACACTGGAATATTCCTCAACGGAGCAGGCTCCCCTTGCTGGGAGCCAGGTCAGGCTCGGGTCCCGGCCCTGCCCACCTCACCACCACCCACAGACCACAACCCACGGGCACACCCTGCGGGGACACCGGGGACCTTGTCACACGACCTCACGGCCCCTCTGTGGCCGTAACTCCTCCTTTATTTTACTGTAGCGTCTCACCAAAGGCATCTCGTGGGTCCTGGGGCTCGTGGCTTTGTTCAGCCGTGGTGCAGCCTTCGCCAAAGTCCTACTGGGGTGTGGAAGTGTCTCGGTGCTACAATGAATGTTCCGTCTCTTGGAATGGTGTTTTCGGTTGTAGGTACGTGCTGGGGAGGTTTAGGGGAGCAATACAGCCAAGGCTTGATAATCTGACTTTATACCAAAGGTTTCTCCTCTTAATTCGATGGCGATGGAATGAAGCAAATATCTGTTGAATTAGAATGGGTTTTCTAAATGTTAATTTGCTGGATTATCAGCAGATTCTGCCCCATTAACCCAAAGAAACGAGGATTTTCAATGCAGTAACTCAGCCTGTAAATGACCACTGCAGTAGGGGTTGGATTTCACTGCCTCTTCCCAAAAGACCCCTCTGCCCCGGGATACACAGGAGCAAATGTGGTCTGGATCTGGATCAGTCCAACACTGCCTTACCCAAGGAACTCAAATTTGGGAATGGCCATTGAGGCTTTTCATGCAAAAGGGCTTCTGAACCAGAAATCAGTCTTAAAAATCAGGAACAGCAGATTGTCTTGCTAAGATACTAAGTTAAAACTGGAGGGATTTGTCCTCTCCAGGGAAGGTCTTGCCTAAAGCGATGAATTCAGGCTGTGAACTTGTGATGAAACCACTGCCGTTGGGGTCAGCCTACCAAGTGATTCTGTATTGCGTTTTGGGGGCTTTGGGCTTTGGTTCTGTTTGTTTGTTTTTATACACCTAAGAAAAACGCTCGATTTTTCTCTATTTTTGTATAGTTTTGCATTTTATAATCATGGGGAAAGTTTTACAGACTCTTCTTTTACTCGCGTGTGTTGTCCTTCCGAGTGGTGTGCTTTGCCCTTCCCATGGAGAAGGGGCAGTTCCTGCTGCTGCCGTGCCAGGAATCCCCCCGTGCTCCTCCGGGAATATTCTGGGCCCCTTCCCAGCTGGAATAACTGCAGCCCCCGGCCCTGGCCCCTCCCAGCACACACACACACTCTGCACACACCACGGAGACGCCTCGAATCCTGCTCTGTCACACTCGTCCTCTCTTCTCTCGTTTCCTTGAAGTGTTGTTTTTAATCTGAATTTGTGGATTTGGGTCGTTTCTCCCTCCAGGTGTTGTTGGCCGTCTCTAAACCAGAAGCCCAGAGATTTCAGCTGGGGCTTTCCCTGCTGTCTCCTTACATTATTTTATCCAAAATTGGGGGTTTTCTTAAATGCCCAGGCGGGAGATGCTGTTGGGTGGTGCATGGCAATGCTCTTGAACAGATTCCCTCTCCCCTTGGTGCTCCCAGGCTGGGCTGGGAGCTGGGATTTCACCCTTGTGCAGGCAGCAACCCCTGCTCCAGGTCTGAGGATTGCTCCTTTGGTGATCCTGGGATTTGCAAGGCTTCCCACCTTCCCCTCCTTCCTCCTGGCTGGGAGTTCCAGCTCAGTTCACCTGCATTGCCAGCACCACTAAAGCATCCTCCTGGAACGATGCTGCCTTGAATTTTGGGATCAGAAGAGAGGAGAGCTGCTGGAAAGCTAAAACCCAGCCAAAACCAGGGGTTTTTTGCCCCAGCAGAGATGGCAATTGCTGCTGATTTGGCTCTGCATAGATTTTTATGTCTTTTAATGAAATAGCTCATCACCTAATGGTGCTTTTAAAAGTTTTTCTTAATTGGGTTTGCCCCGTTCCCAGCACGGGGATGGACAGGGAGGTAACTCGGCGAACATTCCTGGGGCTCAGACCTGCATCGCCTTCCACATCCCTCTGCCCTGGAATTCTGGGCTCCCTCCTCTCCAGCTGGGGCCTCCCGCTCTTCTCACCCCTCTTGAGCCCCACTAAAGCTCCTCTTGGGTGAAGTGAAAAATTCCAATCTAGAAAAGCCTCTCTGCTCTAAAGGAAAAAAAAGGAATTAGCCCTTGTCCTTGGCCGCCCCATCCCACTGCCGGGCTGGTGGCTCCTGCCAGGTGACCAACCTGGCTGAATTTTGGGGTGTTTTTGTTTTCTTTCTGGTCTCATTGCTACTAGTCCTTTCAAGTTTTTAATGTATTGATTGTGTTTTAAAATGAATGTTCCTTTCACTGAATTCTAATGAATAAACTTCAGATTTTTAGAGAACGGTGCATTTCTCTTGTGGGGTTTTTTCCCTACTTATTTTATGCTTGATTTAATCTTTTTCTTCCCCCTCCTCTCCTGCCAGCAAGGTGGATTTTGCTGTGGGAAAAGGCAGCAGAGATGCTTCAAAGCATGGCATGGCTGGTCCTAAAACCCTGGGCCATTAAAAGAGCCCTCGAAAACATCCATCATCTCAGGCTCCAGCCCCTCCCAGAGGCAGATTTTGCCTTTTCCTTCCTTCTCCTCTGCTCTCACTGGACTGTGGCAGAGGCCAGAGGTGGATGACAAGGAGCAGAGATTCCCTGGATTCGAGGTAACTCCCCCTGTGCTACCTGGCTGGCACCTCCCTTGGTGTAGCAGGGAAGGGGTTGGAGGGCAGGTTTTAATTGGGGTTTTATTGTGCAATGACCATTTCTAAGGGAATTTATCATCAGTATTATTTAGTATCAATTTCTGCTCATGCACCAGTTCCTCCAGGCTGTCTCTGCTGCATCCCTGTGTCCCTGTATTCCTGTATCCTGCTCTCCCTGGGGCAAAGGCAGCACTGAGAGCTTTGACTTCCCCCAGACAACAACCAGCTCATCCCTCCCATGGGCTTTTAATTCGTGGCCCCCCAGCATCCCTGGGGGTGCTGAGGTGCTCCCAGGAGTGTGTGGGGTCTGGAGGCAGGGATGGGGCAGGGAGAGGCATCTGTTTAATGGAAACCCACCTTCCTGCACTACTCCTGGTCCACCCTCCTCCTCCATGCCCAGCCCAGGGGATCCCTGGCTGGATTTTGGCAGGAAAGGTGCCCTGGCAGTGGTGGGTGTTGTGTAAGGCTGAGGCGGATCCTGGGAGCACCCTTCCCACCCTTCCCACTCCAGGCACCACTGGAGAGCTCGGCTGTGAGCCAGGCAGGAGCTCTGTGTGTTCCTGGGGTACCTCCCAGAGTTCAAAATGCCCAGGAGATCCTGCTTCCCCCTCCCCTCCTCAGGCAGAAATTGAATTTATAACACTCTGTAATTATTGCCAGAGCCTGATGAGCTGCTACGTTAATGAGTTCTGAGTGAGCCGTGGATGCCCTGGGGAGGCTTTGTCCTCTCCAGCTCCATCCATTGGACATTCCCAGCCATCCATCGTGCCGGAAGGAAGGACAAACCTCTGACTTGGGGTTTGTGAGCAGCCAGGGCTGTGTGTTGCCTTCTCCTCCTCCTGGTGCTGCTCCTTCACTGCCCCACAGCTCCTTAGGCAGGAGCAGCCTCTGAAAATGGTGAGGTTTCCATTAACTCTGCTCAGAGCTCCCCCACTGCTGCCCGTGCCTTCCCCAGTGTTGCACCTTGGAGAACTTCCCATTCCAAGCCAGAATCCATCAGTATTCCATTCTTGGAAACAAACAGGCTCTATCATGGCCATCAGTTTGCTCCTGGACCACCACATGTGGCATGGGCTGTTGGAAAAGCCACCCCGTGCCTTTAGATGCCGTTTAGGTACCTAAAAAGCTCCTTCCACAGCCCCTGTGGCACTGCAGGGAGGGTCCCACACCCAGGCCTCCCCTTGTGCAGAGGCTGTTCTCAAAATATTTTGAGTATTTATTCTTTCTCTGGTTTTCTGCTGCATTTCAGGAGGGAATACCCCCCTCTCCCACTGGAAAGGCTTTCCCCCAGGTTGGAGGGAGCTGGGGGGCAGCCTCATGAAGTCCTGGTGCAGCAGAGTGAGGCTGTGGCTTCCTTTTTGAGGTTAAACAAGGGCTTTTTGGTTGTTTCACCCCAGAGAGGAGGTTTAACTCTGTCACCTGTGAGGACAGTGCTGGTCACAGCCTTGCGGGGGTTCGCCCAAAAGAGGGGCTGGGGGAGGAGGTGAAGGGGGGTTGAACCAGGGATTTGGGCAGCTCCATCCCTGCTCTGTCCCAACAGCATCCCATGGGAGCCATTCCTGTGACCTCCCCTCTGTGGGGACAGCGAGGGACAAAGGCACCAGCTGGGGCCACCTCTGGCAACAAGCAGCGAGGGACCAGCACGGGGGAGAGGCCACAGGCCCACTGCTCCTCCTGGGGAGAAGCTCCTGATCATCCCTAATTGAATTTAGGGAGGAAAAGAACCCCCAGGCAGGGCGAGGGCAGAGGGCAGGCACTGGCGGCCCCTGATGGATGAGGTCCCATTATTTTCCTGCATTTCAAGCAGGTCAGAGTCTGGAAGGCAATCAGCTGGGAAAAATGAAGTGTGGGGCTGGGTCAGCACTGCCAAGGGTGGAAACCTCAGCCAGACGGGCCAGGAAAAGCTGTGGAAAGGCTGGGCAGGGATGAGGGTCGTGTGCCTGGTGGTGCCTGGTGGTTCCTGGGTCGTGAGCTCAAAATCCAGCCTTCAAATTCTCCCTCTGGAGCGATGATCCCACCCAACCCCCTGCAGCCTGCTGGGCTGTTGTTCCAAGCCCCCTTCCTGCATCCTCCAGCTCCGTGGATGAAAGCACCTTCCCCAGAGCACTGGGGCTGCCTTTCCAGATCCCAGTTTCGGGCTCTGAGGCCGGCAGAGCTGCAGTGGCATTTTCCCTGAAGGACGATGGCAAAGCTGGGGGTCCCTGGCACGGACTGGGCTTATCCAGGGGATTTTTGGGAGGTGTTTAATACCACGTTGTCAGCGGTGCCTGGGGCATATTCCCCTTGATGTCACCCCCAGAGAGTGGCAGCTCATGATGGACACAGGTGACCAGGCACTGGAGGGGACGCTGGAAGCCACGGGAGACTGGCAAAGAGATGCTGCAGGAGATGGATTTCACCTTGTCCCTGGGTTGCTTCCTCCTTCCCCCACCGCCTTCCCACCGCACAGGTGGCAGGAGAAGTCTTGGACCACGGCAGGGGAGCGTGCTTGGAGCAGGGCTTGGGATGGCCCATCCCACCGGGAATGCTTCAAACCTTCAGCTTTAATTGCCTGCTGGTAAACACAAATTGACTCGTTTGCTGCAAACAAGGTCCCTCAGAAAAAAACACGCTGGAAGTGGCTTGTCATCACAGAAACGTATCTCCCACTTTGAAGTGTTGCTTTTTTTCCCCCTTTTTTTTTCTCCGAAGTAATTCGAAAAGCGCCGACACAACAACTTCGCTCCACGAAGGAACAGGCAGGAGTTTGTGACACTGGCAGCTTCCTCATGATTCCTGTTCTCCAGAGGCTGGAAGGACACGGCTCTGCGTGGGGCTGTGCCTCTGGTGTTGTCTGCAAGAGAGACATTGAGGGGCTGGAGCTGGGGAAGGGGCTGGAGAACTCCCCAGGGAGCTGGGGGGGCTCAGCCTGGACAAAAGGAGGCTCAGGGGGGACCTTGTGGGTCTCTGAAAGGAGGGGGAAGCCAGGGGGATCGGGCTCTGCTGCCAGGGAACAGGGACAGGAGGAGAGGGAACGGCCTCAGGCTGGGCCAGGGGAGGTTCAGGTTGGATATTGGGGGAAATTCCTTCATGGAAAGGGTTGTGCAGCTGCCCAGGGTGGAGTCCCCATCCCTGGAGGGATTTAACAGCCCTGTGGATGTGGCACTTGGGCACAGGGGTCAGTGGTGGCCTTGGCAGTGCTGGGGGACGGTTGGCATTGATGGTCGTGGAGGGCTTTTCCGACCAAGCACCAAGAAGCTTCCCAGGGTCTGGCATCCCTGGATCCTGCTGAGATCCCACCTAGGACCAGCCTGGCAAGCAAAGCCCAGCCCGGCCCCGTTTCCTGCACGGCTCTGATAATTAGCAGCCAGCCCCTTAATCAAGGCAGCTCTCCAGAGGTTTGTGGCCACGAGGCTCTTCTGACTCTACTTCTGCATGGAGAGCCCTGCTGGATATTTCAGTTGACCTTCAGCCCTCCACATCCTCACTTTAAAGCAGAACTCATTCTGGAGGGTGTGAAAGCCCAGAGGAGCAGGAGCTGAGGGCAATCCCTGTCCCAAGGGATGGGGTCAGGCAGAGGAGGGATCCACAGCTCAGGCAGGACCTGTTTGAGGTGATTAGACCCATGAGGGGAAATGTTTCAGGCAGGAAGAGCCCTTTGTGCCCTGCAGAGATGGAAAAAAAAGGGAAAATAATGTTTTGCCCCGGAAACAGGCAGAGCCGGAGAGAAGCAGGGCTGGGAGCTCCGGGATTGTTGCAGGGAATAAGCAGTTGGTGTTGAATTCCCGTTTTATCTCAGAGGGAGGGATCAATTCCTGCCTCATCACAGAGGGCTGGGCACAGCCCTGAGCATCCCTTTGCGGGCAGAGCTGCTTTGCCCGTCTCCCTTTTCCTGCGGAGACTGTGCTGCTGTGTAAAGGTGTGGGAGCTGAGGATCCGAGGGCTGGGGAAGGTCCTGAGTCCCTGGCCAGCTCCTGCCTCCCTCCAGAGACCCTGAGGCTGAGCTTTAGCAGTGCCCAGGGTTCCTCTCCCTGCGCAGGGCTCTGCCAGACGGGATGAGCATCTGCTTCCCCTCTGATGTCAACCCCTCAGACATCCCGCTGGGATAATCCTGGTCCTTAACTCCCAGCAGCAGCAGAACTCATTTCGCCTTCTTTTCAAATCCCCGTCCCTGTTCCCAGCCCCTGGGGATGGGCACGGGAGAGGGGGATCCCAAACTGAGCTGCCAAACCTTCCCACCCGCCGGTGCTCCGGGCACTTGGTTGGTTGGGGTTTGTTTATAAACGAGGGCAAAAGTGGGGCTGGTTTTATTTACTGTCCATTGGGTTTAGGTTACCCTCGATTTGCATTTTCAGGCTTTATGTCATCGAATTACAGGATCATAGAATGGTTTGGGTTGGAAGGGGACTTAAAGCTCATCCTGTTCCACACCCTGCCCTGGGCAGGGGCACCTTCCACTAGCCCAGGTTGCTCCAAGTCCCGTCCAACCTGGTTTGACTTTCTTACTTGAGCTGCTGTAAGAAATAGGGGGGACGAGCTGTGGGTGGGCAGGAGGGACACAGCACTGGCTTGGTGAGGGGCTGCCACCTCCGTCCCTGGCACAGGGCTCTGGATGCTCCCTGAAAACATGAAGCAGTTCCTTGCAGCAGCCCAGGAACACTGCTCTGCATCCCTCTGGTCCTATGGGGCGTGGTGGGGTGGCCTTTGTGTCACCTGCACCTCAGTGGCAGCACCCAACTCCTTCCTCTGCTCCCCTAAAGTCCTGCCAGGGTTGCTGTCATCCTTGGGACAACTGGTTTAGTTTCTCCTCTGTTTCCATGGCCTCTTCATCCATCCGGCTCAAGTGAAGCTTATCCCATCCCATCCCATCCCATCCCATCCCATCCCCTCCCATCCCATCCCATCCCATCCCATCCCATCCCATCCCATCCATGTTATGCAGTTCCCATCTGGTGGCTCCTGCTGGGTCAGAACAGTCAGGGACAGCCCCAGGGTACCTGTCCTGGGGACAGAGCAATGCCCCCTCCTCACCTCTGTGGGTCTGGGGGTTCCTGTGTCCCCCCCACAGCTCAGCCCCGAGGTCCCACACCCCAGGTGGGCCACCAGCCCTGGATGTCACTCGCTAATGGTTGCTCCATGCTGGAGGATTATTTATAATCCCTCTATTTTTAGAACAATGCTGAAATCTGTTTAATGCTGGAGGGATTTGGGGGGGAACAAAATAGAAAAACCAAAAAGAAAAAAGAGTAATTTTCTTTCTGACGCAAGAACTGCCAGTGAAGGGTTTTTTTTCTTTTTGGGGAGGGGTCTTTTTGTTGAGTCATATTTGACTGATAAAAAGGAGAAGGGAAGGGGGAATTAAGCCAAAAGGAAAGCTCTGAGCGGGTGTTCCGGCTGCTCCGGGCACAGAGAATTTCACAGCAGCAGCCAGACCAGGCCACCCTGCTCCCCAAAACCTGGAGCCAGCCAGGCTTTCCCTGGGCAGGGGAACTGCCCTGAGCAGGGGCAGACACAGAGCTGGGAGCAGTCAGTGCACGGGAAGGAGCTGGAGAGAGGCCGGGAGAGCTCAGCTTTTGGGAATACTCCTTGGCAACAGCAAAGCGAGGGGCTGTTGGCGCTGGGGAGCATCCCCTGCCCACCCCGAGGGGCCTCTGTAACCAAATCCCAGCTCTTTGCGGGAATCGCATCCCTCCGTGGGGAATTTTGGACCAGTTTTGGTGCTGGGCTGACCTCTAAGGGAGAGCTCAGTCATTGCAGTTCTTGGAATCAGAATCCCAGGATGGTTTGGGTTGGAAAGGGTTTAAAGCCCATCCAGTGCCACCCCCTGCCCTGGGCAGGGACACCTCCGACTAGACCAGGTTGCTCCAAGCCCCATCCAACCTGGCCTTGGACACTCCCAGGGATCCAGGGGCAGCCTCAGCTTCTCTGGGCAACCTGTGCCAGGGCCTGCCCACCCTCCCAGGGGAGAATTCTTTCCCAATATTCCATCGAAATCTCTCCTCTTTTAGTTTCAAACTGCCCCCCTTGTCTTATTATTGCACACAGTTACTGGGCTGGAGCAATGCTGAGCTGGGTCTCCCCAAAATCCTTCCAAAAGTTGCAGAGGCAGCCTGGGGGCCTGGAGCACTTTTTGGGGACGTGACAAGGGGAAACGTGGAGACAAAGTGGAGCTTCACAGCCTCGCAGTCCCCCCAGCCTTCAGCATCAGCCGCTCCAAGCCCTAAGCCCAGGTGAGGTATGGGGCACCCTCTAACACCCTGGAGCCAGGCTGGAAGCACATGAGCGGGCACAGGGCAGGATTAGATGGGATATTGGGAAGGAATCCTTTTCTGGGAGGGTGGGCAGGCCCTGGCACAGGTTGCCCAGAGAAGCTGAGGCTGCCCCTGGATCCCTGGGAGTGTCCAAGGCCAGGCTGGACAGGGCTTGGAGCAACCTGGGCTGGTGGAAGGTGTCCCTGCCCATGGCAAGTGGAACTGGAATTTTAAGGTCCCTCCCATCCCAAGGCAGCCTGTGGTTCTGTGACCCTGGAGGGGTTTGGTGGCTTTGGTGCCACCCGAATTTGCAGGACACCCGTGTGAGAGGTGGCTGCAGGTGCTGGGAGGAGCAGGGGCTTGGCATCATCCCCCACACCACGAGGGTGCCAAACCTTGGTGGCTTCACAGGTGGGGGGACCCAGGTGGGCAACGCTGATGCCACAGCGGTGCTCAGGCACCAGAGGGCATCAGAGACCAGTGCCACCAGTGAGACCAGTGTGCCCCGGGGACTGGGCAGGTGGTGCCTTTCGGGCATTCCCTTCGGTGGGAGAGCCTGAAAACGTGTCCTGGTTTGGAAGCCAGGCTCACCCCCCACGACACGCAGGCTGCTCTTACTCTTCCAGCTCCCTGTCCCATTTAACACTCGGTTTAGGAGGGTTCTTTCCTCTCTTGAGTCTGGGGCAGGCTGGGCACCCCTGGTGGCACCGTGAGCACGGGGTCTGCCCAAGGACATGGGATGTCATCCCCCTGCACTCTGGCCCTCCAGACAGGGCACCCCCAGGCCTTGCTGAGCCCCACTTCTCTCCTCCCAGTCCCACCAGTTTGTGACTGGGAGTGTGTGGAAATAAACCCCATTCGCCCGGGAGGGTTTGGATTCCCCGGCTGTGCCTGGGTGTCCCAGGGAGTGGGAGGTGCTGCTGGAGAGCAGAGCAGGGGGACAATGACAACAGGGGTTGCTGCCCGCCCAGGCACCAGCTTTTCGTGCATTTCCTCCCGTTTCCCTGTTGCCAAAAGAAAAAAAAAAGCCTATTTTTGGAAGCAGGGTGGGCTGGGACACAGAGGGGCCGTGGCAGGGAGGGCTCGGCACGATGTGGGTGTGGGGGGAGCACTGGGGGGCTGTAAAGTCATAATGATGATTCCGTGCCCCAGCACTGCCTGTGCTTGGTGAGATG
The DNA here is from genome assembly GCA_013396755.1 of Sclerurus mexicanus. Taxonomy (NCBI): domain Eukaryota; kingdom Metazoa; phylum Chordata; class Aves; order Passeriformes; family Furnariidae; genus Sclerurus; species Sclerurus mexicanus. The sequence continues at coordinate 168,788 of VWZF01001600.1, read as the reverse complement.
ATCCCAAGCAGAAGCTTCTCAAAAAAACCCACCCCAGTAAATGGGGGGTTGAGTGCCTCGAGAAACTGCCTTGACTTGTGGAGCTGCTGGAGCAAATCCAGAGGAGGCCACGGAGATGCTGCAGGGCTGGAGCCCCTCTGCTCTGGAGCCAGGCTGGGAGAGCTGGGGTGTCACCTGGAGAAGAGAAGGATCCAGGGAGACTCAGAGCCCCTTCCAGAGCCTAAAGGGGCTCCAGGAGAGCTGGAGAGGGGCTGTGGCTTTGGAGCAAAGAGCTGGAGGCAGTGATGACACGCCCTGGGCTTTCTGGGGCTGCAGAAGCTGCTGACATGAAGGACACATTCGTCTGGATGAGACCTGCAACCTCCACGTGGAGCCCTGGGAGGCACGACGGGCACTTTTCATAGGAAGCATCTCCAAGATTAAGGAATGCTAAAGGCAAAGGAGACTCAAATCTGATTAAAAAGCGATTAAGGCTGGGTCGGAAAAACATGACTGGAGGAAAGAAATCCTGTGGGATAAATAGAGGGACTTGCCTGCAAACCCCGTGTGGGGAAATGGCTGGAGGCCCCACAAGGGGTGCCGAGAGCCACAGGGGCCCAGGTGATGTCCAGGCACTCCCTGAGCCCCAACTTCCACTGCACCAGCTTGGCCTTTTTGGCCTTGGCATCTCTTTTCCTGATTTCCCACAGGACAGCCTGGCAGCCAGCCTGCCAGAGCCCTGAGGGCACCGACAGCCCTTCGCAGCCTCACCTGGGACCCTCACACCCCCCCAGGGACCCAGGAGAGCCCATTTGAGCCCTCCCTGGGCTCCAGACCCTCATGGATGAGGTGACTTCCCAGCCTCTTGAGAAGCTGCCTCATCACCGTTGGTGTGCCATGGCTGGACCGGGCCAGCCTTGTCCGGCTCACCTGGCTCAGGTGAGGTGGGGCCAGCCCGCCCTTGGCCACCGCTGCCGGTGCCATCACCGGGGACATCCAGCGTCCCTTGGTGTCATCGCTGCCCACCTCAGATGACCCCAGGGGCGCCTTGGGGGTGCTCTGGGGGCAGACAGGGGGTGCCGTGCCCGGAGAAGGGATGCCAGGAGGAGCCCCGGCAGCGTGTAAATAAATAAACCAGCCCTTTACGGGGCACACGAGCCCGGCCGCGTCTGTTCCGTGCCAGGAGCCGGCTGAGGAAGATTCCCTCCTCTTCCCCACACTTGGGAAACGCTCGGGAAGGGTTCCAGGGCGTTCCTTGGCATCTCCAAAGCGGGGTGAGGCTGCGCCGCTTCAGCCAGACCTGCTGAGGAGGTTCCTCCACCTCGGCCATCCGGGCTGGCCCTGGGCACGTTTTGGCTCCTGGTGAAAGCCCTCCCAGCGCTGCACCGGGTGGGCTTTGCTGCTCCCTCTCTCCTCCGCTGCGCGGGGTTTCTCCTTCAGGCGATTTTCATGTGCTTGGCTCTGCTCGGAGGATTTTTAATTTTCCCTGGGAATACCCCACCCAGCACAGCCGGAGTTTAGAACCACCCCGTCCTGCTGGAGCCGCGGTGGGAGCGTTCCCAGCGCCTCGGGGTGCTGTGCCTGCCTCCCTGCCGGGGCACATCCCACGGGGTGAATGCCATGGGGTGAATCCCACCGGGGCACATCCCACGGGGTGAAACCCACCGGGGCACATCCCACTTGGATGAATCCCACTGGGGTGAATCCCACCGGGGCACATCCCAGGGGGTGAATCCCACCGGGGCACATCCCACGGGGCATATCCCAGGGGGTGAATCCCACGGGGTGAATCCCACCGGGACACATCCCACGGGGTGAATCCCACCGGGGCACATCCCACTTGGATGAATCCCACTGGGGTGAATCCCACCGGGGCACATCCCACGGGGTGAATCCCGCCTTCCTGGCCGTGCAGAGGGCTCAGCCATGGGACGAACTGGGGTGTTCTCACCCAAGGCAGGGCAGGGACGGGTGTGTTGGTGCCCACCCGTGTTCCCAGCCCGTCTGAGGACCTTCCTCCTGCTCCCGGCTCCCTGCCATGGGATGGTGACGCACGACGCCGCGCTGGCTTTGATCGGGAGCTTTGCTCTGTTTGATCTGAGCTGTTTGATCTGATCTCTCACCTCCCCACCACACTCTGCTCCAGCTTTCCCCGTGCCTTTCTGAAACACAGGGAAGTTAATTCCAGGTATTCACAACACGCCAGGGATGTGGTGTCGCCTTCTACCGACTCCTATTCCTTTTTGGTTAAATGATTATTTATGATAATAAGGTGCCTCTTGGTGTGAAACTAAGGGGAGACAAGTGAAATCTGGAAGTGAGCCAGACCCAGGGAGGGAGGAGAGCTGCTTCTGCTATTGTTTCTTCCAAAAACTCCCCCAAGAACCAGTCTAAACCAGAAAACCCTGGCGTGTGCCTATAGATTTTCATTAATGTGAAGCACCCAGGTTCGAGTCCTGGAGCAAAGCTGGGTCTTGCTGCTCCTATTCTGCTCCCAAAATGTCTCTCCTGACCTCCCCACGTGCAGTTTTTGCTGGGATACATCACCTGTCAGCCTTTATTTAGGGCCCATTTTCCTCTTCTTGAATCCTCCTGTTGACTCCCTGGGTATATTTTCAGTTGTCACACGGCATCCTCAGCTCCTCGGTTTGGGAGTTTTGAGGGTCACGAGGTCTGTGCCAAGGGGGAAAGGGGATGTGATGAGACCCTGGGATGAGAGGATCGGGTGGATCCGTTTAGCCTGGGCTAGCCCAGCTGGAGGGTCACAAAACGGGTCCTACAATTCTCTAGTATCTGGGAGAGGAGCTGGAGGGATGGGACAGCAGGAACTCCCATCCATCACCTCCAGCCACCCCGGACGGTCCTGGAGCAGCTCAGCAATTCACTTCTTCAACAAGACTTTCCTGGGCATTGTGGCTCCATCCTCCCACTCCAGGAGGAGCTGGCAGGGCTCCACAAGAGCCTTCCAAGGTCTGTTTGGGGATGGTTGTGCTGCTGCTGTGATGTTTAAAAGCCTGGTCTGGAGAGAGGCAGGGCTGGAAGCTGCAGGTCAGTAATCCCCCCCCAAACAGGAGGTCCAGGATTTTCAGAGGCTATTTGGCATCCGAGGAAAATTCCCAAGGCACGTGGGAGCCCCTCCACTGCTCTGAAGGCTTTTGTTTGGGATCAGGTGTTTTCTTCAGGGAGGGTTTTCCTTCTGGCAGCAGTAGGTGAAACTCCACGGCCCAGGGAACTTGGCTGGGTAAATGAAATGATTTCTTTCAGGCACAAACTCCACTTTTCCTGGGTGCTGGGACCCTCCTCTCTCCCCCACTGAAGCGGCAACCCCGAGCCCACCGAGGAGACAGATCCCTGGGGGATATTTCTGGAGGACCTGGAGATGAAAGAGCCCCCTTCAGCTCTCCCGTTTTCCACCTCTCTTCGCTGAACCCTGGCTGTGCCCTTGCCCGAGCCCCCCAGTGCGACCACGGCCGGGCAGGAGCTGTGCCAGCGGTGAGGGTGGGCTGCCAGCTGTGCCAGCCCCTGCCCCTGCCTGCAGCTGGCTCTGCCTGGATCCCGGAGCGGCTCCAGAGCCGGAGAGCGTGAGTCACGCTGCAGAAATCTCCCCAGGGCTGCTCCTGCCTTTGGAGATCGTGCCCATCTCCACCGTGCACGCTGGGACTGGTTCGAGCAAAGCTGCTTAACTGGGTTAATGGTTTGGCACCCCAGCATCGCCCCTCTCCCCAGGGAGAGACCTGGGGGCTCCTGCCCACCTCCCACTGCCTGCTTGGGCTCTCCCTCCTGCTTCCAGCTCTAATTCCCAGCGTGGCTGGGGGGGGTGGTCTCACAAATGCCATGCCCCTTCCTGGAGGTGTGTGGCTCTGGGCTCGGTGACAGCAGTGGGAGGGGAGGGTGTCACCGGGGGGATGTCTCCTCACAGGGAGGAACAGCCAAGGATGGACAAGCTGCTCCAGCTGGGAGCTGCTGGGAAAATGGGGCTCTTGGTCCCAGTTGTGCCAGTGTGGGGTGACTTTGGCTGCTCCCTCTGCCCCTCTGAGTCCCAGCGGCATTTGCTCTGCACACACGAGACCGTAGTTTCCTCCTCCACAGAGGGAAATAATGAGCTTGCAGGAGGTTTGATGTTAAAAGCGCAGTTCCCAGAATCCCAAGCTGGGGAAATTTGGGTGTTTCTCGGATCTTCCCTCAGCGCTGCTTTTCCTGAGAGGTATTTGCAGTGCCAGCCGCAAGGGACAGGGGTTCTCTGGGTGCTCAGTGAGCGGATCCCTCGGTGCCCGTGCCCTCCTGGTGGCTGCTGGGTGGGTGCTGGGAGGCTGGAGCCCCAGCCCTGGCTCTCATCCACCCTGTGCTATTAATAACCCCCCCAGCGAGGCTGCCGGGCCGGAGGAAACGAAGGAAATGAAGTTAATACATGGAAATGTTTCCTTGTTTTCCCAGTTGCTGCTCGGGGCCAGCCTGTTGCTCCCTGTCCTTCTCACCCAGCCCGGGCTGCGGGCGAGCTCAGTGGCCGGGTGGTGGTTCTGGGACTGCCCAGTTTGGGAAAAAGCATTGAAGAACAGGCATTTTGGGGATACAAGAGGGGAAAGGACTGCTTGGAAGGAGGGGGAGGCGTTCAGGGAGCCGTTCCTTGGGGTGGAAAGGGCACCTTTACCCGTGGCTTTGGGGGCAGCGTTGCCCCTTGGCAGTCCCGTGCAGGACACCGGGGCAGGGCCGGGGGGATGCTCCGTGACTCAGCCCTGCTGGCAAATCCCTTCCTGCAGCCCCCCAGCCTCCCTCGCCCACCTCTCTGTCATTCCCCAGCACTCCTGCCCTTCTCCAGGTGGCCCCGTGGCCAGGGGGGGCTGCCTGGGGGATGCTCTCCCGGGGGCCTGGGGCAGCAGCCGTGGCCCTAACACCAAACACACGGGCTTCACCCAGGCAGAGCAGCTTTTCCCGCAAATCCCAGACCTTGGGATGGTGCACAGCACGGGATCTGGAGCTGCCTGGGCGAGAGGAAGGGCGCTGTCCCTGCGGGGCAGCTTTGGGGTGCCGGGGGACGCGCCGACTCCCGTGGTCTGTTGTTTGCTCTTCTGCCAGTTGTTAAGATCCTCCTGAAGGTGTTCCCGGGTGGAGCAGAGCCATAAGGATGGAGCTGGAGGCCGGGCCGTGCTCCCAGGAGACCCTCAAGGCTGATGCTGGAGCAGCACCACGGGCACAAACCCGTCCGGCAGAGCAGCGGTGCTGCAGAACAGCGAGACCTTCCCGCAGAGCCCGTCAGAGGACACCCGGAGGCGCACCCTGCAAATGTCCTGCTGAGGTGCACGGAGACAGCCAGGAACACTCTCCAAAACCCATCGGGGTCCCGCAGAAGTGGAGCTGCCCCGGTGCTGTGCCCCGTGCTCAGCTCTCACCTTGGCGAGTCCATCCTCTCCTCCGGATTTCCCACCCTTAACTTGCTGCCGCTGTGGTTTGCCACCCCCGGGCTCTCGGGGTGTGGTCCATGCTGCGAGGGCTCCGGGGTGGGTCGAGGAACGTATTCCCAGGTTCTGTGCCCTCCCTAAGAAATTACACTTGCAGAGAAGGAATAAGCAAGGCCCAGGGCAAGGAGTCACCCGTGAATAAACACCGGGTTGGTGCAAGGGGACAAGGAGGCAATAAAGCCTCATTACAGCCCGAATCAGGAGTTAATGAGTGTGGTTTGGTGCGGTGCTCCCAGCAGAACCCATCTCTACCTCATCCTCCAAGCCATTAAAACTTAAATGGGAGAGAAACCAGTCCCTGCTCTCCTGCTGTGGGTGGACCTGCCTTATCTTGGCCGTGCCGCTGGAACCTGGGAGGAAACCGAGCCTTCGGGTGATGGGGTGCTAATGCCAGGGCGAGGGCACCCATCCCCTGCCCCACTGCGGTGGCACGGCAGCCGAAGGGCTGAGCTTTACCTAAAATGTGGGATAAATGTTGCTGCTGGGCACGCTGGGCTGTGCCTCCCTGCCCACCGCCCTGCACATGGCAGCACACACGGGGAGCTGTCCCCATCCGCGGCCCCGAGCTCATCAGGGTCATCTCACCCGGCCCGGGGGTCACTTAATGGACTGATTGGAGGCTCTAAAGGTGAGTGTTGGGCTAAGGCCCCCAGTGCCTGCCTCCCGTGAGTGCACACACCGAGATCACCTGAGTTTAACCCTCCCCATGCCTTGTTACGGGTGTTTGTCCAACCTGAGAACATCAGGAGAACCACAAGGTGGGGAAATTCCTGGGTTTTGGAGGCTCTGTGTTTGGGATTGGCTCCCAAGTGTGGGGTGGCTGGGTGTTTCTCCCCCCAGACACACGGGTATATCCAGCTGCTGGACAAGAGATTAGGGAAAAGAGAGCAGTGTGGTGGGGGATGTGGAGGGGGGCTTGAGTAGTTGGGAAGTGCCTGGGATTCCCTGTCCTGGATCAGGGCAAGGGGTGAGGTGCTAACCAGGCCAAACCTGTCTGGGAACAGTGCAACATCATCTCTCCAGCCATGGTGGGAGGATGCTGGGGGCAGGTGTCCCATCTCAGCTAAAACTATTTGAATAAATGTAATAGAAAATGAAAGGAGACAGAGATCCAGAATGCTGCTGGAACCGTCCCATCTCAGCTAAAACTATTTGAATAAATGTAATAGAAAATGAAAGGAGACAGAGATCCAGAATGCTGCTGGAACCGTCCAAAGGTAAAAGATAAGGAATAAATTAGGAGGATGGAGACACTTAAACCTTGTGGGAAGGAGGAAAGAGCCTTTAACACCTGGACATGGGGTTTGAATTAAAAATGAGGATCTGTGATTCTTGTGATCTTGTGTTTGCACTGATTCCAGTGTATGAAGAGCTGTGAGCCTGGCAGTGGGTTGGCTCCAGAGACTGGAAAGGACTTTATGTTATGGGATGGGGCAACTGGCCATCCCTCCACTGGGTACCTACTGGAAGAAGCTTCTGACATGACCTATTTCTTCTCAAACAGGGGGTTTTGCAACCCAACCCAGGCCATAAGAGCCAGCTGTAGGTCTGAAGTCCTACAGAAGCCTGAGGTGTCCCTGCCAAGGCAGCTGCAGCTCTGGGGGGGCTGAGCTCCCCAGGGGCATCCCAGCAGGAAGCACTTGGGATATCTTCATGTAGAACCACATTTTCTGACTCCTTCCTCACTACTTTGTTTGGGTTTCCAAGAGGCTGCTAATTCCTTATCACCTTGGTTTAGTGTTTTTCTCACGTCAGAGATATCAGAGAAGCCCTGTTTAGATGGCCCTGGGGAAGTGATGTCCTTGGGTGGCATGTCCCATGGGGAGGGAGGTGAAAAGGGAGGGCACCACATTGCCCGTGGCCCCAGCTGAGCTGCCTCAAGCTGCCAGTTTTTGTTAGACCAGGAAAAGTAGTTCAGTGAGACAGTTCAGCGTTTTCTGGGCTTGGTGGTCCTGCTGGTCCCTCAGGGGTGTTAATCTGTGGATGGGGTTCAGGTAGAACCATGGAATTACAGAGTACTTTGGGTTGGGAGGAATCTTAAAGCCCATCCAGTGCCACCCCCTGCCATGGGCAGGGACACCTTCCACCAGCCCAGGTGGCTCCAAGCCCCGTCCAGCCTGGCCTTGGATGCTCCCAGGGATCCAGGGGCAGCCACAGCCTCTCTGCCCAACCTGTGCCAGGGCCTGCCCACCCTCCCAGGGAAAGATTCCTTCCCAATATCCCATCCATCCCTGCCCTCTGGCACTATGAAGCCATTCCCTGTGTCCTGTCTCTCCAGGCCTTGTCCCCAGTCCCTCTCCAGCTCTCCTGGAGCCCCTTTAGGCTCTGGAAGGGGCTCTCAGGTCTCCCTGGAGCCTTCTTGCAACGTGGTCACCACTACAGGAGCAGCCAAGGAGCTCTGGAGCAGTTGCTGTGCAGCAGGTAAGTGCAGGGGGTGTTTCTGATCAGTCGCAAATTCAGGGTCCACCCCAAATCTCAAGGATTTTTGGCCTACAATTGATTTCAGCTGAAGACAATTGAAATAGTACTGTTGGGAGGGAAGGAGGGGAAACCAATCACCTCATGCAAGGCACCTCTGGTTAAGGTGGCTGTTGGCAGGTGCTGATGTAGCAGAGGGAAGAAAAGCCCTGTCTGGGGGGTTGTTTGTTAAAATTTAGGGGTGGATACATCACCAAAGCTGGGGTTTGAGGGGCAAAAAGGGCTGGGGGGTGTGAGGTGCTACCTTCATCCCTGGGAGATGCACACATAGGCACCTCAGCATTGCTGCCCTTGCGTTTTGTGTTTATTGTGGTTTTTTTCCTCTTTTTTATTGCATCTGAAGCTTTTCTTCAAGCCAAGCTTATGAAGCTGTGGGATCTCCTCAGATTCTCGCTTATTCTGGAAAAGCGAGCTTTTAGCTGCTTTCCCCCAAGGAGGAAAACAGGAGATGTCAGAACTTAATGTGCCAAGTGGGAATAGAGAACACAATCCAGGGAAGAGCCTATGTGTGACCCCCCCGGACAGGCAGCACAGCCTGTGTGGGGGCTGCCCGGGGGCGCTACCCTTTGTGCCAGGGCTTTATGGCATGGGGAGGGGGCTGGCTGTGATCCCTGCCTGTGGCACCAGCAGGGCTGAGCTTCTCCTTGGCACAAGCATCAAGCCACCAGCAAGATGCAAACAGCAGTGCCACGATGCTGTTCACTCCGTCCAACGCTAGGGATGACCCATCTCCTCCCTGGAAGAACTGGGGTGGAATTCTGGCGCTCAGATTAAGTGCCCATGAATGGGTCAATGGCGTGGAAAGCCAAGCAGCTTCTTGCTGCCTGTGCCCAAAGACAGGCGTTCTCTTTGGCTTTGATGCATCACTGAAACAAATGGAAAAACAGGTGGAAAACTCTGTGCTGGTGCTGCTCCATGGATTGATTGATATGATGAGCCCAATTACACTTAATTGTGGTTATCCTATTAATAACACCCTTGTTCTGTGGTACACACCTGCCTCTTCATGGGAAACACTGCTAATATAACTTCAAACACCAATTACACGTGATGGAAAAGCGGCAATTAAACCCCCTAAGCCTTGCCTAAATAATTATTTCATTTCCCTCTAATATTTTTAATAGGGTAAAGACTGTTTCTTAAAACAAAAGCAATTCTTGTGATCTCCTATTTATTGTGCGGGAGCACCTCCAGACTGGGCACTGATGGGTTTGGTGGGATCTCTGGGAATAGGGATGTGTGGCTGGGGCAGGGGAGCTCTGCCCGATTGTTCTTAGCTTTCAGTGTCCAAAAAACTTGTGGACGTGGTTTAGGGGTGAGCTTGGCGTTGCTGGGGGAACAGTTGGACTCGGAGGGCTCTTCCAGCCTTAATGATTGTGTGGGTAAGGGGCTGCTGAAGCTCAGTGCCGTTTCACCAGGTGTCTGTGGTTGGCAAAGGGGTAATTTGAAGCACCTGGTCAAACCCAAACGATCTGGTTTTGCTCAGGTGGGTTTGTGTAGGTTTTGCCTCCGCGCAGGAGAAAGGAGGGGTCTTCCTTCCAGAGAGAGGGACTGAACAAAGCTGGAAAGAAGATCACAGCCTGGGATGGCAACTCGGGCATAAGCAGCCTGGGTACAATTGAGGTAATCCTTAATTCCTGCCACGTGGGCTGTTTCAGTCGCGATGGAAGAGCCGGTCGAGTGTGCCCGAGGCCAAGTGTCTTTGTGCCACCGTGAATTGTGGCGTGGGAAGGGACCTTAGCGATGATGTAGTTCCAGCCCCCCACGTCTGGCTGGGGGTCGTGAGCGCCCCTGGAAGGGGCCGAGCACCTTTTGGGGGGCAGAACCACGGCGGGCCCTCGGTCCCCGAGGCCGGGGGAGGGTGCGTGGGCCGGGACGGGGCTGTGGCCGCGCTTCCTCCGATTGTTCTCCTCGCCGGCAGCGGGGCGGGCGGAGCGCACCGGGGACACCCGGGGACACACCGGCGACACCGGGAGCACCGACCCCCGCGGGCTGCGCTGCGCGGGGAGGGGGGGGTGCGGACAGCAGCATCGCCCCCAAAACGCACCTTCCAGCCCTAAAACCCCCCACGCTCGGGGGCATCGCCCCGCGGCCGGGGGCGGGCGGTGCCGCGGAGGCGGCGGGTGGCGTGGCCGATCTGAGCCGTGCCAATTCGAGCCGTGCCGA
>VWZF01001600.1:60300-158699 GCA_013396755.1 Sclerurus mexicanus | reverse complement strand
GGCGCGGGGGGGTCGCCGCTGTCGCCCCCTGAGCGCACCCGGGGGGTCCCGGGGCCGGTCCCGGGGACACCCCCTTCCCCTGGCGTGGTCATCCCTCGGGGCAGCTCGCACCTCCAGCCGCTTTTTAGATTGTTATTGTTTTTTTAACTTTTATTTTGTTACGAAGTTTTTCTCATTTTTACTTTTTTTTTTTATTTTTATTTTTTTTATTTTTTTTTTAACATTTCAACTTCCCCGTTGCCAGCGCGGAGTTTTGCCCCGATTGCCGGGACGGCGTGAGCGTGCGGCGCCGAGGCCATGCGGTGAGGTGAGACCGGGACTAGGAGCGGGATGGGGACCAGGGCTGGGATAGCGACCCCCGCCCCTGTCCCGGGGCTCGCAGGGTCGCATCGCTTCTCCTTGAGTTCCCACGCCGTGGAACCCTCGCAGGTACCTGCGGGACAGACCCTGCCGCCCCCCCCGGCGGAGGCGAAGCCGAGATTAGTTTCGCAAACCCCCCTTTATGTAACATCACGTGGGAATCTCTTCTCTTTTGTTGGGGTTTTTTGGCTCTGCCGGAGCTGCTGAGGAAGCACCAGCGCGAAGCTGAGCCGGCCAGTTCCTGCCGCGGGCTCGGTGCTGGGTTCGTTTCCCACTGTGTGTGTGTCGGAATCCAGAGGTTTGAGCCTGGTTTACGGCCGTGTGAACTCCCGCAGGACCGGTCTTTGCTCATCAAGGCGTGTTTGAGTCCAGGAGAACATTTCTGTGGGCTGCGGAGGGAGTTTTTGGTTTGGGAGGAGTTCGCTCCTTACTGGTTTTAGTGGGCTCAAGGAAGCGATGGGGCAGTCTCGGTGCGAAAGTCTTACCCAGGTGTTTATAGAACCCGGCTGGAGGTTCCCACCTCTGTGGTTTTGTTTTACACCTGAACATTTAGGGTATTTCAAAATACAGGGGTTAATGGCTGCTGTCACCTCCCTGCTCCTCCCTCGCGTTTGTTATAAAACAAAGCATGACTCCTTCCCCAAGTGAGGATGGATCGTGGCAAAACCGGGACCAGCCCGATGCCAGCTTCGTGTCACCTGGTAGCAGGTCATTAAACCCTCGGTGGATCCAAACTGTACCGTGACCGTTTAAATCAAATATTTATGGAATGCCGCTCCCTCCCTCTCTCCCTCCCTCCACCGCATCGTCACGCATTGGCTTTGGGGAAAGTCAAAATGCCGAATTTAGGTCTGTTACAGTAAGTTGGCTTGTCCTGGGGCGGGTGGGTGCTGTGCTGGAGCCCCTGTGCGGAGGGTCTGGGTGCCCGGCGCTGGCAGGATGGCTCATGCCAGTGGCAATTAGTCCCTGATTGAGCAAGTGACCAGACAGGGGACTGGGAGTGTCGTATTTCTGCTGTGCCAGCTCGTTTTCCTGGAATTAATTAATTTGACTCCTGTGCGTTGCTGGAAGGAGACCTGAGCGGGTGGTCGTGTCCGGGTGGAGAGGGGCACGTTGGCTGCCCAGCACCCACATTACCCGGGGATGTCAGGGACCCAGAGCCTCTGGGAGCAAAACCTCGTGTCCACTGTGGTGGGGATGGGACGCTGTGTGGCCTCAGGGTGGGCTCTGTCATTCAGAGAGGTGACAGTGACCTCGCTGCTGTTCTGCCCAAGGAGACCAGTAGCTCGGGTCTTGGTCGGCTCTTGAGATCTCTGGGTGATGACCATCACTGGCACAGGTGGGATGTGAGCCTGGTGGTCCAGGATGCTCTTGGGAGGAGAAAGAGGCAGGGGCATCACACTTACGTGCAAGCAAGGGCAGGGAAACCCATCCTCTCCTGGGGGGGGCCTCCTGATGAGCTCCGCTGGAAGTGCTGTGGAGATGTCTGCTTTGGGAGGATGAGTCTGCAGACTGCAGTCCCTGATTCTCTGTACTACAGGTCCCGGGTGCAACAGGTTGATTTTCTGGTCCTTTGCTCCGTTTTTGGTTCCCCCCATACCTGTTGCAAACATTAGTTCTTTCCACCCTGGTTTCCCAAGCCCTGGAGTCTCCTGCCTGCTGTTACTCTGTATTTTCCTGAGCGCTGATTTCTTGCCACCGTCCTGTTCAGTGGGTTTTTTATTCTTTTCAGCTTGCAGGTTCCTGTGAAACCTCCAGGTGAAGCTGGAGAATGGGTTTCCTTTTCAACTTACCTCACTAGGACCTCCCAGAAGTAGTGCTGGGAATCCCAAGGGTGTGAGATCGGGAGCTGAAAACCCCCCAGCTAATAAAGAACTGCGCCCTGGTGACACTTGGCAGCAGTTATTTCTGTCTGTATTCACCCAGCTGTTCGTTTGTGTCTTGTGATCCCAAAGACTTCCCCAATTTTTGCACAAATATTAGCTGATTTAATAAAATTACTCTGCCGCAGGATGGGTGGGTGCTGCTCCCACCCCGGGCCCCTCCACGGGCCAGGTTCCTGCTGGCTCCACAAGCCAGGGATGTGACCACGTGTGGCCTCCTGCCAGCCGTGTTTCAGGCCATCAGCATCACCGGCTTTGATTTTTGGGGGATGTTTTTTATTCAAGGTCTGTTGTATTTGGCTTTCTTGCGTCCAACACGCGCTAGCTGTGCAAAGGAGGTTATTTCTGTGTTGGTGCTGACATTAGGACACAGTATTAATTTTCCTTTAAATGACAGATTTATTGGAGTTTTCTTCATCTGCACGGCATGACCCGAAACCTGCGTTAGAATTTGCCAGAAGGGGGCATTTTGGAAACATCATAAAGGATTTTGTAGTGGGGAGTTGGGCAGGGAGGGCTCTGTGGGATAATTAAGCAGTGATGCACGTCTGGGAACCACAGACTTTTCCTCTTATGACAAAATAATTGTGCACTTAAACACTAATAAATGAATTTTGGGGTGTTGTGTGTGGAGGGATGAGTACAGGGCCCCCAGTTCCCTGTCCCAGTGCAGCCTGCTGGCCACTGAGCAGTTGTTAAAATAAGAAACTACGGAGTAACCTTGGATTTTTTTTCCAAGGAAGCCACTAAAAATGCATTTCCCAGTGAATGTTTTTTGCTGTTGGTTGAGCTCTGAGAGCTCTGGTGTTCTTGCATGCGGTTTCTCCCCTCTCCTTTTCATGTGTGGGGTGTGTTGGACTTGGGGTCCCAGCCAGCATGTACTTTCCTGCCTCACCATATCTGTCCTCATCTCTTCCCCATCCCCAGCCCAGGGGCCCTCCTTAATCCTGGGATTGAGGCTTTGCTTTCTTCGTCCTTAAACATTTACCTGGTGCGGGTGACTCTTTGAAGAGGCTGGTGGGGACAGTCCTGCCCGTTGGGGTGCTTGGCCACAGCCATGGCTGGTGGGAGCTGCTGTGTGGATGGGGCACCTCATCCCCTCTTCATCTCTGGGGGAGCAAGGCAAGGACAAGTTAGGTGAGCTGATGGAAGGAATGGGGTGAAAACCTCTTGTTTCTGCTTTGCTGATTTCCTCTGTGACGTGCCAGCTGCTGGGTTTCAGTTTTTCCTGGAAAATTGGCTCTTTCGTCCTGTATTAGTGTAATTTTGGAGTGCTGGGTCTCTGAACAGCCTGCACTGCTGCGCTTCACAGCAGTTTGTGCTTTATACGAGCTAAATACAGCAGTAAGGGACTCAGTTTGGCCAGTTGTGTTTGTTCAGGGGGTCTCATTGAGGTCCTGGAGCATCCCAAGTTGTTCAGGATCGCTGCTAAGGCAGGCAGGCTCGGGGGCTGTCACCTGTTTTCTGAGCTTTTTCCTTCTGAAAGAGAAATGCTGAGCTTTGTGCACATCTGTGCCGATGCTCTTCCTGGGCTGATGGGGAAGGTGTGCAGAAATAAAACCCCTCCCTTCTTCCTGGGCTCAACTTCACTCCCAGTTTTCTCCACCTTCTCCCCCTCAGTGGCTCAGGGTGATGGAGAGCAGTGGCTGTGGCCAACCCATTACACTTTGTCTCTGCCTCTCCTTCCTCCTCAGATGGGATCATCCATGGGCTGCAGGTGGATATCTGCTCCACTCCAGGACCAAAAAACTCAGAGAAACACTTTCTGTCCGTGTTTGAAAAAGATTATAGATAAATGCATACGCCAACATCTGACAAGTGTCACGAGCAGAGCTGGAGAGGTGGGAATGATGCCACGGCAGAAGGATGCTGAGTGTGGGAGGGTGGTCCTGCAGCCTGTGTGCACGCTGAGCATTGCATCCTCTGCAGCTCCGGGGGGTCTGAGATCCCTGGACCAGGGAGGGGATGCCACAGAGCCCAGGTGTGTAATGTTTGCAGCTTCAAGCCCCTAGTTCTTGTGTCCTGCTGTTGGGCGGCAAAACAAAACTCTCTGCTTGGAGCAGGGTGCTGGTGGGATCTGTGGTGAGCGCTGGTTCAGTCCTTTCCCGTTCATCAGTAATTCTCTCCATCTCTTCAAATCCTCCAGCCCAGCAGAGCCATGGGATAACCCAATTGCTGTTTTGCTGTAGGAGTTTGTCATTGGCTTTTCTCTGTGTTTGGCTGTGTTGATCCCTCATTTTTGGAAGAAGCTCCAGCAAAGCTGAGCACTTCGAGTACAACTGGTGCCTGTGGTGACTGATGCCAGCAGATGCCCTGTCCTTGCTGGACCTGTGCCATGTTGCCATGAGATGCCCATCTCCCGCACCAGGAGAGAGCCACGATGAGGTTCCCCCCAGCCGAGCTCAGAGCCTTCCAAACCACAGCCACTCTCATGAGCCCTGCAGGACCTTGAAACACCCCGGAGAGAAAACCTCATCCAGGTGTTGCCAAAGGCTGGTGTGATAATGAATTATCCACAGCCGTTCCCGGGCTGGACGGCTTGTGTTGCGAGCCACTGGTGTGGTTTCCCCTGCTTCCCAGGGCCGGGTTGTGGTGCTTTGCAGGGTGCCCAGGATCCTGGAGGAGCTGCAGAGTGGCCGCTCTCCTGGCAGAGCTTTCCCATGGTGGTTTCTCCCGGGAGCCGGCGCGCGCCGCCGCGCAGGAAATTCTGGTCNGAGTGGCCGCTCTCCTGGCAGAGCCTTCCCATGGTGGTTTCTCCTGGGAGCGCAGGAAATTCTGGTTGCACCATTATTGCGGAGCCTATTGTCTGGGGCAAGGGCAGGATTCGGGCTTGCTCACATCCTCAAATGTCTCACTGCGTTCAAAGGATGTGGTGGAGTATCCAGGGCTGCTTAGCCCAGATCCCTGTGTTTCTGCTCGGCCTCACCCCTCGGGTTTTCCACGGAAAACGTCACGATTTAGGAAAACCGGGAGTGACGCCGGAGTCAGGGCATGGCCCCTTGTTGCAGTGTGCAGCTCCTGCTCGTGGGTGGCGTGTTACACACGTGGAGTGACGCAAAGTCAGGGTGCGTGGGGGGTGCAGACCCCACCAAGCCCTGCCTTTGGGGTGGCAGCACACGTGGCCTGGCTCACACAGGTGCGGGCAGGCAGAGCACGTGGCAGGCCCTGTTTTCACCCTCCCCAGTCTCGTGGCACGGGCGAGGCCGCCTCTTAACCTGTCCCTGCCTCAGTGTCTTATCTGAGTGCCCGAGCGAGCTGCTCTGCCTGTGTTTGCCTTCACCTTGTGTTTTTCCCTGAACTAATCTTTGTGGCTTAGGTGGTTGGCAGCGATAGCTGCGTTTCCCAGGCTGTGCTCTCCGGGTTGCCGAAGCTCCTCTCACACAGGGCGTCCCGGGATGTTCGGCTGCGGCTTGGCCGCCCTCAGCAGGGGAGGGTCTGAAGGCTTTGCTGTCCAAGAGGTGTCCCCCCTCGCTGTGGGGAAGGCTGCTCACCCCTTGGGTTGCCCAGACTCTCAGCTCGCCCTCGCTGGGTTTTTAATTCACCTTTGGCTGCCATCCCAGGACAGGGAAAGCACCGAAGTGGGGCAGGTGTAAAGAGCGGAGCCACGTATGTGATGTTCCTCCACTGCTGCTGGAGCCTTGTCCCAGTCCAGGCAAGCACATCGGTGTGAGCCCCGTGGATGCGGCACCAGCTGGGGAGGGTGTCAGCAGGAGCTTCCCACCAGCTCTTTGGCTGCTGTGCCCAACTGGGATCCTCACTGGAACGGGCTCCAGTGCGGGACAGGGTGGCAGAGCAGCCGCGTGCTGGCAGGAGAAAGGGCACCAAGCAGCTTCTCTGAGGTGCCCGTGCCGCCACGTGCCTGGCAGAGGGGCAGAGGAGCCTGGCAGCAGCTGGGCAGGCCACCCTGGCAGTGGTTGCAGCTCATCTGCTGTCGCCGCTCCGCTCACGCCGCGCTGGCACCGCGCAGCAGCTGATGCCACCCCGCTGCAACTGGGTTGGCATTGTCTGCCAGGGGCCTCCGGCACACTCGGAGCCTTGTTTGAGGGAACCATTAATCAGTTTAGAACTGCCCCGTTTCACTCCCGGGTATAAAAGATGCCCATTGTGTGTCCGGACAATGGCACCGATGTGAGTGTGTGCCCTCAGCCCGGGGCTGTGGTGGTGTGAGCTCACGCTCTTACTGGAGCGGTGTGGCCCCCGATCAGAGCTGTGGCCAGGTAGTTGGGCTTCACCCCAGCACCACCATCCGGCCTCCTGCACCTGCACTGGGCCAGGGGGTCCTGCCTGAGCTCGGGCAGTGCAGCAGGGAGTGAGGAGGAGGAGGAAGATGTCACCCACGAGGCTTTGGAGCAGCACAGGGAGTTGAGTTTGAACTGGAAGGGCTCTTCCCATCGGGCAGAGGCACCAGCCCTGGAGCCTGTTACCAGCTTCCCATCCCTCTCTGGAGCCATGGGGAGCTGGACAACATTCCTGCGTGCAGAGCACATCCTAAACTTTCCACGCTGTATGCTGGAGCCTGGAATAGACTGACAGCAGTGAGAGCAGGCAAGCAGCCCCTGTGCCCCTTGGTGTCCCAGGCTCACACTTGGAGCATCTGCTTATGGATCATGGGGAAAGCTGGGAGAAGCAGCAGGGCTCAGGGTGGTGGTCTCAGCATTTCCACACGGTGTGGGTGATGCTGCAGGCTGAGCAGGGNGTCCCACGGTGTGGGTGATGCTGCAGGCTGAGCGTGGTCCTGTGTGGGTGCATCCCACTGGGGATGATGTTGCTGCGTGTTTTCCAAGGGGATTTGACACACCAGTGGCTGGTGAGTTTACTTTACATGGTGTAAGTCCTGCCAAAACAATTTCTTCCTGTTATTGCTCCTCTGGTTTTAGGGAAGTGATAAGAACTTTTTTCAGGGAGCTGGTTTCTCCCAGGGATTCCCATGGTGACTCTTCCTCAGTCCTTCAGCTAAATTTCAGAGTTAGTTTTAGTTCAATGATGTAAGGAACATCTGAGTATAGTCTGCGTAGGATTTCTCCACAGCCCAATGGATCTGGTTCATTTTGAGTGATGTTTCCCATGAATTATGTCTTCATTTGCCTGGGAAGGTAGTTATGGATGGCAGAGACCTTGGTCTTGCAGACAAGGCTTCTGTTAAAATACATAGAAATGAAAGATGAAACAAGGCGGGGCTTTGCTGGACCTGGACTGGAGTTTGGAGACCATCCCAGGTCTTGGCTCTGGTGGCTCCAGCTGATGGCTCATGTTGTTCACACCATTTTGTTTCCACTTCTGCAAAGGCAGATCTGTAAGGCCAGACCTTAAATGTTCTAATGCAGAACAAGAGTGAACCTTAAACCCCCTTCTGCTTGGTTTTTAATTCCTTTTGAGTGAACAAACTGAATCCAAAGCAGAGCCACCAGAAACACAGAAACTGGAATGGTTTGGGGTGGAAGGGATCTTAAGGAACATCTTGTTCCAACCCCTGCCATGGGCAGGGACACCTTCCAGCGGGAGGTTCCAGGCCTGGGGCGGGTGGTGCCCGACCGGCCGTGATTCCCAACGATAAAGGAATCATTCCAGGTTTTCCGGTGGCAAACGCAGCACCAGAGCTGGGAGGGCTCCGGCTGCTGCTGGACAATCTGATTGAACTGAATTGAATAGGCTGCCCTCCCATTCCTCAGAGTGGGCTGCTGGGAGGAAGGAAAAGCAGGAGAAAAGGCAGTGAGTCACCTTGGCCAGGGTGGCAGGGGCACCAGAGGGCATCACCTCACCTGTGGGACAGAGCTGGGGAGCAGCAGAAACAGGGGCCCCCAAAGCCTGATGTAAAAGTGTAAATGCAAACATTCAGGGAGGGAGGGAGCCGAGTTCCTCAGCTGGGCTGTCCAGGGGACCTGCAGGGTGGGAACTGAGTGAATAAGCTGGTGCTTGCCAGCAGGGATCTTGCAGAAGGGATCTGCTGCAGGAAGAGCCAAGTCTCTGCCTCTGACCCTTCAGGGTTGGTGTTTTCTCCCTCTGGGATGCTCCAGCAGTGCCTGTAATACTCCAGGGGCAGGCACAGCCTCTGTGGCCTTTCTCTGGTCTGTAATTGGTCCCTGTGACTTCTTGACATAATAAGTTAAAGCCAAGCATTTAAATAAACTTTCATGAAGGTAATGATTTGTATTAGGTAGAAATATTTTAGTAAGAGGGAAGTAAATAAATGTATTTCAGGGCAAAAGCCAGCCTGTGTCTGACAGAGGTAGAAGCAATTTTCTCCAAGACATGGATTATTCCATAATTGCTCATTAATGAAGTTCTTGCCTCTTTCCTCTGAAGTGTTTGCCCTTGTCCAGAGCACAGGAGGAAGCAGTGGGTGGTTTGGAAGCCCTGGGTGATCCAGACTCCTAAATACTCCTCTGTGATCAGTGAGTTTCCTACCTGTAAAGGGTGAGGGCAATGCCACAAAAATGGTTTATAGGAAATACAGGAAGTCTGTTCCTATGATTCCAGGCGTGAACATTCCGAGCAATAATTACTCTATAATCTTTTCATTTGATTCTTGGAAAGTTTCAGTTTTATTTATGGCTGCAGCATAAATGTTTTTAATAAGGCAGAGTTGAAAACAAGAAAAAGAATGGTTTTTTGGGGAAGAGCTTTACTGCAGGATGCAGGACAATTCCATGGATCTGTGCACTGCTGTGACCAGTTGCTGGAAGTTCTTGGACACCCTTAAGAAGATCTAAAGCATTGCCTGTCTTCCCTCACACACATATGAGAAGGTGTAATTTTTTCTGGGAGCAGGAAGGAGATCGTGTTTTGAGTTGGTTAAATAGCAGCTAGATCTGCTCTGGAGCTGCATTGCTGTAGAGATGGGTGAGAACTTTGTGTTCATAGAACCACAGAATATCCTCAGTTGGAAGGGACCCACAAAAGGGTCATTGAGGTCCTACTCCTGGCCCTGCACAGGACAACCCCGAAACCAGCATATAACCCAGCTCAGAGATGAGATGCTTGATTCTTTTGTCTGTTCCTTTGCTCCTTCTCTGCTCTTGCATCCATCCCTCATTGAGGGAACCAGAGGAGGTGCAGCTTGGGAGGGAAGTCCAGCACAGGCTTCTTTTGGGATCGGAAACAAACCAAGCATGGGTGGTTGCCTTTGGTGTGAGGATCACAAAGATGGGTTTTCACTGGGTACGCTGGTCTTCTCTTGCTGCCTCATTCCTGCCTTCCCTGGGCCTGTTTTGTCACCCACTGAGGGCCATGGGGCAGAGCAGCCACTGCCTGGTGTGTGTTTCTGTACCCACAGCCAGGACCGAAGCCGGTGTGCCAGGAGTTCAACCCCTCCCAGTTGCTGTGCCTTTCGGGGAGATTATTTTTGACATGCTGTGTCAGGTTTCTTGATTTTCTTGCTGCAGGTGGTTGTGAAACAGTGGCTGTTCTGCAAGTGCCATTGCTGGGACTGGCACTCGTTTTCGCACTGGAGGAGGGAGAGTATTGAGAGACACACAAGAAAAAGCGTGATTAAAGTCAATGGAAGGTCCCTCTGGTTCTGTGGGAATTAAGTTTTGCTCAGGTTTTCTGTTGGACAAGGCCATGTTCTTAAAAAAACCTTTTTATAAGCACGTCTCTGGTTTCCTCTGAAGGAAGAAGGGGTCACTTTTTCCACGCTGCTGACGTGGGTGGTGAATCACAGTGGTTGTGGGAAGGTGCTGTCACCGGGACCAGTGACCCGTCAGAATCTTTGCTGTCTTCATCCTCTTGTCCTCAGGCGTTTTGCAGCCCTTGTGCCGAATGGTTGGGTATGAGCACAGCTCAGAGCGCACTTCTGCCGCTTCTCAAGCGGGATGGACAGGAAGGCTCGAGTCCTTAAAGGTTTTTGTTTGCAGGGGGTGTTATGGCCCGTGTAGGGGAGAGCCCATTCATTTACTAGAGGAAGGAAACGTGTCAGCACGGAGCAGCGTATGGCCTGCAAGCCAAGGTGATGTTGCTGAGCGCTGGCTCCAGCCGAAGGGAAGACACCAACGCTGGAATAACATCCAGAGAGCTCAGCGGGTTTTGTGAGCCCTGGCAGTGCTGGGGAACTCCGTGGGAGCTGGGGCTGGTCCTGCCCTGCCCCTGTGGGCAGGTGGAGCCCACGTGGGAGTTGCTGCAGCTCCTGCACCAGCTCAGCAGGGTTGGAGCCCAATCCCAGAGCAAACACAAGCGGGCTGGTCCTGTGCCTCCACGGGGTGCGTGCCCCTGCAGAACGTATGTATTTCTCGTTTCCCAGGTGTGCTGCTGGGTTTGCAGCCCCAGGCCTGGCTGCTGTGGAGCTCCAGGGCTCTCCAGAGCTGTGGAAAGGGATCGCTGCTGCTCGGTGTTAGCTGAGCTCTGTAACCTGTAAAGAATTCAGGTCTGTGTGACATGAGCTGGCAATGCAGCACGTTGTTTCTTGGCATGATAGCAATGTTTGGATATCCATGCAGTGCAATTTCCTGCGAAAACTACATGTTGCCTGCACGTGTTCCCAAAGTGTTTGTGCTTTTAAAGCACGGGCAAAGATGCAGGTGTGCTGGGCTCATGCGTGGGGTTGCTCCTCAGAAGGGATGCAGTGGGCACTTTCAGGGTGACTGGTCCTGTCCTTTCCTGCTCTTGGCTTTTCTTTAGTCCTTTGCCACCTATAGCAATGAATTCACTTGCTGTAGAAAAGGATTCACTGGAGAGACTACAGAATAAACAAAATACAGAAAAGGGTGAAATAAAACATGCCTAGTACTTGGAACATAATCCCCCTTGTAAAAAAACATTCAGGCTTTGTTCCCTGAATAAGGATGAAGGGAACCTTTAGCTGCCCCAGCTCTGCTGAGGGTTTTAACCCTAAAGAAAGGGTTGAGTGTATCCTTGAGGAGGGCAGGATGGGAAGGCAGAGGAGACACCTGTGTGCGCACAGCCCCACCCTGGCTGCCGGGGTGCGTGGCAGGGAACAGCCCGAAGATGAAAAAGCTCATCAGCAGTGATGTTAATTGGACCCGATGGTGGTTCCTGGGTCGCCCAGCAGAGTGTGGCTGGCTCGAGCGGGGCCCCGGAGCGTGAGCAATGTGAGCTGACAGCCCCTTTTGCAGGGCAAAGCCAGGCTGGTGAGACCCTGCAGCGATCCAGACAGGGATGTGCTCCCAGTGTCCACCTAAACTCGGCTTGTTTGGTTTAGCATCCCTGTTGGATCCTCACGGTGGGCTGGCACTGACGGGCCGTGGCTTTGCAGTCTTGAGGTACGAGCTGTGCACGCGAGGAGCAGCTCTGGCCGAGCTGCGCTGCACAGGCACAGGACAACACCTCCAGCACGGGCAGCACTGCCACCACACCTGGGCTCCAGACATCACCCACCCACCCACAGCTCCTGCAGAGCATCGCTGTGTGCCAGCCCCAGCTGACTGGGCAGTCCTGGATAGGGTGTCACTGCTCGGGATGCAGAGAAGCGTGGGTTTGGGTTGTTGGTGTGGAGGGGGAAGGCAGGAGAAAGCTGTCTGCACGTCTTGGAGGCACCTTGTGACTTTTGAAGGTTCTGTGCCAACCTTGTGAGGGAGAAGCAAGGTCTCGGGCAGGTGTCAGACCCTTAAAAGCTCTGTGCCTCTCTGGGGTGAAAAGGCACAGCCCAAGAGCTGCCAGGCACGTGGCATCACCGTGCTCTTCTAGAAACACAAGATTAGGGTTTCTACATGCTCGAAGGCAGTTTTCTGCAAGGCCACCTGCCTTCCTGAGCTGGATATCCTGGAATGCAGCAGTGGCTGAAGGCACAGCAGGTATCATTGGCCTGCTTGGAACATCCAACCTCCAAACACCCAGAAATTGGTGTGATTTTACTTAAAAGCAGCACAGAAAGCTCCTAAAGGAACTGTTTGCTGTTTAAACCATAGACCCTTGTACACCTGATACCTGGGGCTCTAAAGTGAGACTTGACATCAATTCCAGAGCACAGCAAGGAGGTACCTCACCTTGTAGTCAGAAGGCTTTGCCTGATGAGTTGGGTTTTCCATAACGTGGTGCTCGAGGAATTGAGAGGCAACCAGTCCTTGTCCAATCCTGTGCTCGTGTGGTTGTGTCAAACTGCCCTAAGGAAGAAGGGCATGGGGGGAATCCCACCTGTCTATCTGCCTGAAAGGAGCAGTTTGCTTGGTGTCTGTCTGGAGGCAGAAGTAGAGCTTGGAGCGGGACAGTTAAGAACATGTGAAATGCCCTTTGACATCTCCGTGTAAGGGGGTTGCTGAGTAACATGCTGAAGTAATTCTTGGAGGTGTTTGAGCAGAACGGGTTGCTGCATGTGTCGCTCCCAGCCTTTGCTTGTGAATTTGGCTGGCGTTGGCACTCGGCTCTTTGTTTCTAATCCTGCTCTGAATGTGCTGAACATACACTAACACAGACTCACGGGTTGCGAGGTCTGTTAACTGTGGCAATACCCTACAAATGCGACCCTCCACACCTCACGGTGCTGTCAGCGTCGGCGAGCTGCCTTGCAAGATGGCACTTATTTTTTTTCCAGTAGTAATTCCATGTCAAAGAGGAAATGTAAATAAACTCCCCAAACAAAAGAAGCAAGGAAAAAATAATTCTTTCAAACATTTGAGCAGGAACAATAGGGTAGGATATGCACTCTCTGGGGAGGGGTAATGGCTGAAAGCGATAGGAGCACAGCGCTGCCTCGCTCTATAACGAGCACAGACCTTTGCTCAACTGAGGATTATTTATAGCAAATGTTATGGCAGAAGCATGTGTGACCTGTAGGCTCCCAGCGAGGGGAAGAGCTTTCCTGTACTGTCTCTGGGATACAATAGACAATTATTTAGGCACTATCTTTGTCTCAACATATAAACAATGAAACGCTGGCTACTGAGTTCTGCCCTGATGTTCAGACCCCGGGCAGCTGTGGTTTCTTGCTTAAGGATTTATGGAGAAGGAAAGGATTTTTAGGACATATCACAGCCGTAAAGTTCCTGGGGCATGCCTACTAGATTGACTAACTGGGAATGCAGAGTAATGTCACAAGCATCTTGAAGCCATTGCCTCGCAGCAGCCTCCTGAAGGATGGCAGCCAGCACTGTTGAGCTGGCATTAATGGGGTGTGTGTGGGTGTAGACCCCTGAATGTGCCTGTTCCCTTGTGTTTTAGCTCATCATTGTGGTATTAGAGTACCTACATCTGCTACTGGTAGTAATTAAATGTTCTTACATGTAATTAACTACTTTCAGCTGACTCCCGCGCTGCTTAAATAATCGACATGTAATGGCAGATATTTCTGTATTACAGTGGCAACAGTTGGTGCCAGACAGCTGGGGAGATTGGGGAAACAGCTATCCTGCATCAAAACATCACCTTGTTCTGGCAGGTGGTACTTTTTTGGGCTCCCTCATTTTGTTGGGGGTCCCTATGCGTCCTGGGTGCCAATACCAAACGGATCCTTTCGGACCTCTTTGGTACTCACCTCAGTTTCAGCTTCTGTAGAGCAAAGGAATTTAGGATTGCCCAAAAGGGGAAATGGGAGTGTGCAAGGGGTGATGCTGCCCCAGTGTAGGGGACAGAGGGTGTATCTGCAGTTCCTGGGTCAGCTCTGCGAGCCTGGAGGAACACTAAGCGCAGGTGCAGTGCCAAAGGTGCCCGGGCTCTGTGAGAGGCTTGCTCTAAAATTCAGCTTCAGCACGAACGAATCCGTTACATGGTCCTTGATTGATTCCAGGTAACGCGGGCTTTTGTACCTTTGTGGTTTTTAACTTGAGTTTCTCCTCTTCAGCTTTGCACAAGGAGCTCTCTCCCCTTTCCTGTGCAGGCACTGTGTGGATAAAGCTCTTTCTGGCTTGGTGGATGGTTCTAGGGCTCAGAGCAGAGGGCTGGTACCCTGGAGGTGCCTGACACCTCTGCCTGCACTGCCTGCCCATCTCTAGGCCCACCAGGCCCCCAGTGTGGAGCTGCTGATGTTGGGGTGAGGTGAGCTGGTCTCTCCCCTGGCAGCACCAGCACAAGCCCAGGTTGTCTGACAGATGCACTTGAGAAACTCTCCTTCAGCCTCAGGCAAGAGGAGTCTCCTGCTCTAATTTCATTGTGTTTAGCCACTGCACAAACTCTAAAGCTCCCTGGAATGGGAAGGAAGTAATGTTTAAATTATACATGAGTGAACTGATTTACTCAGCCCGAAGTTTTGAGTTCCGTCCTTGTGAATACAGGGATGGAGCAATCTGGCTGTGCATCCGCCCGTCTGCCCGGTGGAGATTGAATGAACACGAGTACAAATGCAGACCCAGGACTGTAAAAGCTTTGGCTTAAAGCAGTGTAAACCATGGGTAGATGCCTCCTGCCACAGGGAGTGCAGCGTGTTAACCTGTCTGGTAGTGTGCCTGCAGCGACGGAGGAGACCACTGCTGCCGGGTCCCTTCTGTCACTGGGCAGTGGTGGAGCCACCATCCCTGGAAGTGTTCAAAAAATGTGTGGATATGGCACCTGGGGATGTGGTTTAGTGGTGAACGTGGTGGTGATGCTGGGCTGGCAGTTGGACTCAACCTTCGAGGTCTTTTCCAACCTTAATGATTCTGTGATTTTTAAACTCAGTGTTTTGATAAGGTCTGCCCACTCCTGACTGGGGAGGGATTCAAACTGCTCTCCTGCTCCTGACGAGGGGGTTTAACTTCCTGTGTAACGTGTTTTGCAGAGCATGTGAGAGCTGGTTCAATTCTATGGTCACTTCCTACGGGCACCGGCTCAGCGGTCCTTGGGGAGCCCGGCACCGGAAAGTCGTAACTGCGCTTGCTGATGGCCTGGAGATCCCTTTTGCAGATGTTTCACCCGAGCCTCCTCTCCGTGCTCCTTCCACCTTCCTTTCTGTTTAGCAAATTCACTAAGCAAGCTGCAGTGCTGCCGTGCCTGACCAAAACCCAGCAGCAAACCATCCTCCTTGACCCCTCAACACAAGAGGCAGGGTTTTTGTGTGGGCTGCAGTGGTTTGTGGTGTGAGGGGGGGTCTGCTGGTGGGGATCTGCCAGGTTGGCGGGGGCTTGTTCATCAGGCTGCATCCTCTGGTTGTTCCCATCACAGCTCTGTGCTTGGTCCTTCAGTGCAGCGCCCGGAGAGCCTGCAATGTCTGCGGAGACATCAGCTGAGAGGGGGAGAAGTCACAATTCTCTCCCTATTTGTTTGACCTAAATACACTGAAGTAACTGTACCCTCATGAAAAAGATGATTTCCTGACGCTGGAGAGCTTAACATCTGTTTCCTCCCATTTTTTTTCGGGGGTAGAACATGGTAACGGAAGAACTGGCGGCGTTTTCTTTCCTCTTTTTCTTTTGTATAGCAAGAGGCGCTGCATGCTTGGGCTAAACGCTCTCTCCAAGAGCAGACAGGTTTCTCTCAAGGGCTACATGATCATTTGTTCTCTATTTTCTCTCCTTCCTGCCTCCCCCCGCCCCTCCTGGAGAGGAGCGGATACGCCAAAGCCCCGGCAGGACTTCCTTAGCTCAGCCGTGCCTCTGGCAGGCTGCGCCTCGTGCCCTCTCCCCATCACCCCCCTTCCCCGAGAAACAATGGCCGAGGGCTCCTTCTTGTTTGTTGGTTTGGATCCCGCAGAGGAAGAGCCGAGTGGAAGATCGTGTCCCCGGGGGCCCTCGGTGCATTCCAGCTGAGGCTGCGCCGTCCCCGCGCCTTTCGCTCGCGTCGGCGGCGCCCTGTGATGCTGGAGTGGACGGGGCGGGTTTGGAGCAAATTTGGCACTGCTGGAGGTTGGGAGAAGGAGGGTGGAGAGCCTTGCAGGGGTGTCTCGAGTCAGACAGGCGCAGATCCTGTCCACGAACATCCAACACAACGCAGGTGGTTGTGGTGCCAAGAGGAGCTGGGCTTTTGTAGCGACTGTCTGACCTGGCATGAACTGCCCCATATCTCCTTTGCAGTCAGGGTGTAGTTGAGTCTCACCCTATAGGATGACCTTGGGTCTCTCCAGGTGCTTCCAGCCAGCAGCTCTGTGGTGGAGAGCATGTTTCTGGCATGCGATCCCGTCTGGGCTGCCCCAAGGGCAGCCCCACCACCAATTTCCTCTTCGTTCCTTTCAAAGGCTTGTTATTTCTCAGGGCCCCAGTCGAAATAGTTCTTCTGTTGGGTCACTTGATAGGAGGGATTTATAATTTGACTGTAACATGGAACGTGTGTTCTGCAGAATCCCGCAATGCCTAGGGATCATGGACTCACAGAATGGTTTGGGTTGGAAGGAACCTTTAAAATTATCTTGTTCCGCCCCCTGCCACGGGCAGGGACACCTTCCACTGTCCCAGATGGCTCCAAACCCCATCCAACCTGGCCTTGGACACTTCCAGGGCTGGGGCAGCCAACCTGTGCCAGTGCCTCCCCACTCTCACGTTGCTTCTCAGCACTGAGTGTTTTCTTGTGAAAAGACACTGCTGGTTACCCCAAACCTGCATGGTCTGAAGTAGGTGCCGGGGTTTGTGTGGTGCCTGCCTGACAAACAGCCCGAACTGTGTGTTGTTAAATGAGCATTTTCTTTCCATCACTGGGATCTCTTGAGAAAAGTCAGCCTGGATCAGACCCTTCCTAATGGATGCTTCCTGTCTGCCTGGTCCTGCCACTCTGCTGCCTTTGGACACCCTGGTTTTGCTCTGGTTATGGGTAACTCCCGGAGGTTCCTAAGGGCAGCTCAGCAGACGGAGATTGCCCAAGGGAATCATCACTCCCCGGGTTTTCTTGTGACAGCCCTGATTGCTTGGGCCTGATTTGGTGTCCTTTAAATCCATGAGAACTGTTAACTTCAGAGGGTGTTCCCTGGTGTTGTCTCTGCTTCTCTGTCTGCTAAATCACACTGAAAAGGAGCAAAACTGCTCTCACTCCCACCTGTATCGTGCAGGAAGAGCCTGTTGCCAAGGAAATGTTGTGCAATCGTGAGTGAGATACAGCGTGTGTAGTTCTTTCTTAAAAGATTTGAATAACTCAAAAAATATGGAAAGAATTTGGGGGGGGAAATCGTGCCTATAGATACAGATGTTTGTGTAACACACCTGGTGCCACTGGCTGAGGGCTTTATCAATTCCAACTTATTTGTCCACCTCAGTTACCTGGAGAAGGAAGTTCTGCTGCTTGTGACGAGGACAGGGTCTCCTGCAGAGGGCAAGGGGGGGTCCCGCAGAGCTGCTGTGCCCTGGAGCTCTTTGTGGTGTTTCATTGCCAGCTGGGGCTTTATAAAACCATCTCCCTCTCCAGATGAGGTGCTGCGTGTTTTGGAAGCCAAATGCACGAGCCTTTTGCTCTCCAGGCCTGGCTGAGCCACCCTCCGGGTAATTCCGAGGAGTTCCACCAGGAAGAGGTGTCAGGTAGTTGTGTTACCTCCCGATTTCTGTGGTTAAAGCCCTGTCTACAGTGGTGGTAGTCCCAGCTCGGCTGCTGGGTGGTAACTTGCTGTGACTTGACATCTGCAACTGCAGCCCAAGGAAGGGAAAAATAAACAGGTGGTTGACTAAGTGGTGTAATTTCGTGGCTAATGAGTGTTCTCAAAGCACTTATTCCAAACATCTTTCCCCTGCACCTCAGAAAGGTTCATCAGATACTGTTCTCCACCATACTCAAACCTTATTTTGTCCCTGTGGGCCTTAATGCCCTCAAATCCACGTGGTTTGGTTGATAAGGCCACATTTGCCCTTTTTGGCTTCCTTAAAGCACAGGTTTCCCCCAGGAATGTTGCTGGGGGTGTTTGCCCAGCAGCAGATGCTCATTTTGGTGGCTGCATCAGAAGATTTTGGCACCTGCTCGGGCAAGACTGAGCAGAGGTGGCTGGAATTTGTCCTCATGCAGAGGATTTGCCTCGGAGGTGGGAGGCTTTGCCCTGGGTGAGGCAGTGCCAGTCCTCAGGCTGGGACTGCAGGTGCCAAGGATGCTCTGGCTGCTGCCAGGGTTAGCCTGTGATCTCAGGTGTGCAGTCCTGCTGCTGTGATTGCTGGGAATTAGGCACCCGCAAGGGGCTTTCCTCACGCTCAGAATTTGCTATCGGCTGGTCAGAAGGCCTTTGGAGCACCAGGACTGTGTCCTTCTATCCCACTTATCCCTCAGAGAGATCTCTGTCAGAGTCTTGGTGATGGTTTCGAAGATGAGGAGAGGCTGTGGTGGAGGGGAGGGTGGAGAGCAGCCACCAAGCACGGGGCACAGAGCGGGTCCCCTCTCTGCTTAGAGCATTCAGGTCTGGCTTCATGGGTGGTGGCTCTAATTTACATCTGGTTTAAAGCTGCTTTAAAAAAGATGAAATTAAAAATATATTTAATTGTAAAGCCACCCTTGCGCCCTGTTATTCTGGATTTTGTTGCTTCTCTGGGGAGGGCTGTGATGGATCTGCCCCTTGTTATGGGCTCTTGGCATATGAGGAACAGCCTGTCTCCTCCGTGCCACCATCCCTCCAAAGACTTCACAGACAAGCCTCTTCCTTTTGAGTCCTTCCTCATGCAGGATCCACCCAGCCAAAAACAATAAAACATAAAGCTGGAAAGAGAAAACAAACAAAAAAAGAAGAGACCGTTTGTGATTTCTGTCTTTTGCTGCCAGTTGGCTGCACAACTTGAAATGAGTCAAACACTCACATCCCAGAGCGACAGGCTGAGGAAGGAGGAGCTGGTCTCCTCTTCAAGTGCCAGATGGAGGAACTGTCCCACCAAACCCTCGGGTTTTTGGGAACAAAGGCTTCCGTGGGCTCTGCAGGGACCCAGGCCGGCACAGCTCCTGGGTGAAGCTGTGCCACAGAGGGGCGGGCGGTGCTGAGGACCCAAAGGTTCTTGGGGAAGGAGGTTCTCTGGGAATACCCGTGGTGGCGAGTTCAAGAAGCTGAGCTAATAGATGGCTAAAGCCAAGGAGGCAGCACGTGTGGAGCATCAGCACTGCCTTCTGCGGGGCTGTGGAACTGGGGGTGTACGTGGAGGGGTCCAGTGAGCTTGTGGAACTTTGTGGGGTGTACGTGGAGGGGTCCAGTGAGTTTGGGTGACTGTATGGGGTGTATTTGGCTGTGTTCCAAGAAGCTCTGTAAACTGTGGGGGGAATTTGGCTTTATCCAGTGAACATGTGTAACTGCGTGAGGTGTGTTTGGCAGTGCACATTTAGGATATATAAGTGGGGGTGTATTTATTTGAGTGTACATTTAGGATGTGTGACTGGTGGATTTATTTGGGGGTACATTTAGGATGTGTGACTGGTGGATTTATTTGGGGGTACATTTAGGATGTGTGACTGGTGGATTTATTTGGGGGTACATTTAGGATGTGTGACTGGTGGATTTATTTGGGGGTACATTTAGGATGTGTATCTGGGGGTATATTTATTTGAGTGTACATTTAGGATGTGTGATTGTGGGTGTATTTATTTGGGTGTACATTTAGGATGTGTGACTGGGTGTATTTATTTGGGTGTACATTTAGGATGTGTGACTGGTGTATTTATTTGGGTGTACATTTATGATGTATAACTGGGTGTATTTATTTGGGTGTACATTTAGGATGTATAACTGGGTGTATTTATTTGGGTGTACATTTAGGATGTGTGACTGGGTGTATTTATTTGGGTGTATTTATTTGGGTGTACATTTAGGATGTGTGACTGGTGGTCCCCACAGCAGTTCCCCCGTCCCCACAGCGGCGCCGGCAGCCGCAGCAGCTCTGAAAGGTGTTTAAAAAAGGGCAGAAATGGCTGAAAGGAGCGGGGAGGGGGGTGAGGAAGGTGAGGACCAGCCTTGGGGGTGCCGGGGTGAGGGAAGGGGGCAGGAGGAGGAGCGGGATGAGCCCTGAGGGCAGCGGGGCCTGTGGGGGCCCCACCGGGGCAGGTTCTGCTGAGGGGAGTGGGCCTGGAGAGGGGATTCCTGGTGGGAATTGTGGGCTGGGGAGGGGATTCCTGGTGGGAATGGGCCTGGGAGGGTGATTCCTGGTGGGAATTCTAGCCTGTGGAGGCCCCAGAGGAGCAGGTTCTCCTGAGGGGAATAGAGTCTGTGGAGGTGATTCCTGGTGGGAAATGTGGCCTGTGGAGGTGATTCGTGGCAGGAATTGCAGCCTCTGGAGGCCCCACTGGAGTAGGTTGTCCTGACAGGAATTGTGACTTGTGCAGACCCCACGAAGGAACAGGGGGATATTCTTGAGAGGAGTCACAGCCTGTGGAGGCCCCACCTGGGAGAAGGCTCTCCTGATGGGAACGGGGCCTTTGGAGGTGATTCCTGGCAGGAATTGCAGCCTCTGGAGGTTCCACAGGGGCAGGTTCTCCTGATGGGAACAGGGACTGTGGAGGTGATTCCTGATGGGAATTGCAGCCTGTGAAGGCTCCAAAGGAGCACGAGACAAGCACATGGAGGAGGGAGAACAACTCCTCTGTCCTGACCGTATCTCTCCCAATTCCCAATCCCCCTGCACCCCTGGGGGGAGGTGGATCCATCAGGAGGGAGAGTGGGAAGTTGAGCCATGGGAAGAAGGGGGTGGGTGAGGGTAAGGGGAAGTGTTAGTTTTATCTTTGTTTCTCGTTATCCAAATCAGTTTTAATTGGCAGTAAATCAAATCAGTGTCCCCCGAGTCAGTCTGTTTGCCCGTGACCGGGATTGGTGAGGGATCACCATGTTTTTATATCAGCCCATCAGCTTTTCCATCCTCTTTCCCCCCTGTCCCATGTAGGGAAGGGGAATGAGAGCACAGTGAGTGGACATCTGGCAGCTGACCGTGCTCAGCCCACCACAGCAGCAAGCATTCATTTCTGCTGCCCTAAGGACTCCTGATGCCAGAAATGCTTGGCACAACCCCCGTGGCATGGCTCATGGAAAGCCAGATGACTGTTGTTCATAAAAAACCGGGATGGAAGTTGTTTCTTGGTAAGGTTTTTGACCTGCCTTGGCTGTGCTGGGGTTCTGTGGTGCCTCTGCCATCCGTGGGGGTCTCAGGGGTTATTGCTTCTGAAAGACAGATGTGGTGGCAAGGTGGAAAACAGGCACGTTGGGCTGAATCTTTCCTTGGCCTCGAGGTGTCCAGGGCAACAGGTACTGCGTTAATAACCTTCCTTTTAACGGAAATAATACATGTAATGTTTTCTAATAGATGCGGGGACTGTTGACAGTGCTCACTGGAAAAGGTTGTCTGTTGTCAAACCTGTGTCTCTGGGGCTGTACCACTTCTTGTTCCTATTTTTGCTTCCTTCTTCCTGCTGAGAGAAGGGTTGGAAATCGGGGGAATTTAACCCCGTTTAGTGCCTGGTGTTTAGTTCTGCATGTTACAAAGGTAGACGGCAGACCCAGGACGTGGGAGGTTTTAGCAGAGAGACAGGGCAGGGATTTGCCAGTGGAAGGGAAGCTTTAGGATCTCTATGAGCAGGAGTTCAGATGTATTCCCATAGAGGCTTTGGAGTGGTTTCCATTGCTGTTCTACATGGAGTATTTGTATTTTTAATGCTGTTCCCTGGAACTCGCTGGAGTGGAACACATGTGTATTGTATAGTGTTGAGTGGTGGCCAAGCAGCTTTGGTTCAACGCTCCAGTTCCAGCGAGGGATTCCCAGGCCTGTGCCATCACTAAAGGAGGAAAAACCTGGCTTGGATATTCCATGAGTTTTCTGATGTCGTAGTGTTTCAGAATTGCATTGCTTCCAGGAAAAAGCTCATCCTGACTTCTCTTTGAATGCCTGCCTGAAGAGCCCGAACTCGTTGGGAATGCGTTGCCAATTCCTGGCAGACGGGGCTGGTGGAGATGAGAGTGACATGTGCAGGGACACTTCACTGGAATTTCCTCTTTCCCTCTCTGCCATCTACTCTGCTGTATTTGGAATCCCAGAGGCTTGCAAAGATGTGATTCATAGTATTCTGCACATACTTTGTGGTAATTTTATTAATTCAGGAAGTTTATTTGTGGTCACTAAATCTTCAGTCGTTTAAATCAGATTTAATCATGGTTTGGGAGCAAAACTTCAGCCTCCCTGGAATCGGTGGCAAAACCACCACGGCAACTGGCATAAGATTTGGCTTGTGGTGCTTCAAGTAATATGTCTCCTAAAAAAGCTTTCTGCTCCTAATTACATTCCTTTGTTCTTTTTTCCCCTTAGTCTTGTGAAGAAAACAACCTGAAGACAATGCATCCGTGACCCCTGATACCAGCGTGCGAGCCAGGGCGATGGAAGTTATAGAGCATCCTGCTCCCCTGACAGTTCCCAATGGATATGCCAACAGGGTTTTCCAAGCAAACATGGAGGAAGGGAGTACTGATGCGCTGGAGGCCTGCGGTGCTGAGCACGGCACCTCCAGCGACGCGACCCTGGGCGAGCGGGAGGAGGCACCCAGGTATAAGAAGACAACCAAGGGCAGCCGGATCTGGAATTTCGTTAGGCGAAGGAAAGGACTCTCCACAAACAAGGACAGACCCCAGTCCATGATCCTGCTGGGAGTTACCTCCGAGGTCTCGGAATTAAAAAAGCCATCCTTCATGGAGAGGGTACGGTCGTCAAAAAAGGGAAGATCCTCCAGAGTGCCCAAGAACGTAGATTTGAGAGCATCCAGGGCGCAGGTGGCGTGTGAGCCCGAGGAGGACCCTCATGGCAGCGGGCAGAGAGCTGTCTACAGGGTGAAGAAGCTGGGGGACGGTCGGAGGCCCTCCCGCCACTCGTACGCGGGGTACATCGAGGATCTGGATTCTTCTTTTGAAGACATAGAGCTGAATATCAGCATTCCCGAACTTGACACCACTGAAAGTAAATGTCTCAGGGATATTAGTGGCAGATTGCACAGTGAAGAGAATGAGAGTAACTGCCACAGAACAGCAGCCAGAAAGAGCGAGTCTTTGAATCTGGAAAGCGTTAAGAGTCCTGCGGTTGCAGAAGGGGACAATCAAAAGAGGTGTGCTCTGCTCCCTCAGGAGAGCAGGAGGGGAAGGAGCTCTGATGTCTGGAGCTATCTGAAAGGAATTTCATTAACTAGCAAAGATAATTCAAAGCCTCCAGATCAAAGGGCTGAAACCAATTTGCAGAGCTTAGAAAATACAACTGATCATTCTGCTCCTTACTTTGACTTTGATACGAGATGCGAGGAGAATCCCAGCCAGCGGAAAAAATCAAACGGTGCCGGCAAAGCCACTCACTTTGGGGGTGTTGTGAGGTTCCTGAGCAGTGTGGCCGAGGCCGCTCGGAGGCTGCGAGGCTCCTCAAGGGCGTTTTCCCCCGATGAGAAAAGGCCTCAGCGGAGTTTCCGAGGCTGGAGGCAGGACGTGGCCTCCCACAGGGAGGGCTTGGTCATCGAGAACGAGAGCGCCAAGGCCTTCTGCACGGTGGGAGCGTGTCTGCAGTCCCCGGACTCAGGCACGTGGGAGAACCTGAGCTTTGAGAGTTTGGTGGGGAAGGAACCCGTGCAGCACTGCAGAGCCATGGAGGGGGCAAAAGACGTTGGGTCTGCCGCGCTGAGCAGTGGGAATGACAGGTTTAATGAAACATCACTTGTTCCCTTTGGGCCACAACCATCCATCTCTCACCTGCCGGAGCTTGCAGACAGCTCTTTCACTGAGCTAAATAGCAAAGACCCCTCTGAGGATCTGATTGAGCTTCCCCAGACAACTCTGGCTGACCCAATTCAGGACTCAGGCAGTACTTCAGAGAAGGCAGAGGTCATGGGCAGGGACTTGCCACCTTCTCATGATCTTCCTATGAATGGTCTGGATATGGTGGACCTGGGCCCCTCTCCAGCTGCCAGTGGTGACTTTGCTGCAGAAAGTGAGGCTCAGATGCACCTTTCACAGACATTGGCAACTAAACTTGATACTGAGGATGTGGCTTGTGCCCCAGTGATTAACAGAGACATGGGTCCACCTCCAGCAGTAGCTCAGGAGCTTTCTGAGGCAGAACTGGATAATCAGGATTTGAGAAATCCTGAGCTGCCTTTGCTGAACATGTCTGCAGGTGAGCTGGGGCCTCAAGACACTGGCAGTACCATGGAGAGTGTCGTGGGCAGGGACCTGCCACCCTCTCAAGATCTTCCTGTGGATAATCTGGATGCTGCAGACCTGGGCTGTTCTCCAGCTGCTGATGGTGACTTCTCTGCAGTGACTGAGGCTCCGATCCACCTCCCACAGACATCACTGACTGAAGCTGATACTGAGGATGTGGCTTGTGCCCCAGTGATTGCTAAAGACACAGATCCATCTCCAGCAGTGGCTCAGGAGCTTTCAAAGACAGAACTGGATAATCAGGACTTGAGAAATCCTGAGCTGCCTTTGCAAGACTTCTCTGGAGGTGAGCTGGGGACTCAGGACTTGGGCAGTACTCCAGGGAAGACGCAGGTCGTGGGCAGGGATCTGCCACCTTCTCAAGATCTTCCTGTGGATAAGCTGGATATTGTGGACTTGGGCCATTCTGTGGCTGCCAGTGGTGACTTTTCTGCAGTGACTGAGACTCTGGTCCACCTTCCACAGACAACCCCAGCTGAAGAGGTTCAAGATACTCTCAGTACTCTGGAGAAGAGTCAGGTCACGGGCAGAGACCTGCCACCTTCTCAAGATCTTCCTGTGAATATTCTGGATGCTGCAGACCTGGGCTGTTCTGCAGTTGCTGACATTGACTTCTCTGTAGTGACTTTCTTGAAGTGCTCAACAGTGAGAAGGCAGGTGTTGGAGCAGAGTGATGGGCGCTTCAAGAAGCGGGGAACAGCTTCCTTTGTAGAACAGAACTCCGTGGAGATCACGGACAGGGTGGAAGGGTTCAACTGCAGCTCGGAGTGCCGGCCCTTCCAGGTGCATGTCTCCAGGATTGTCTCCTCCGGGCGGCTCAAAAATGGAAAGGTATGGATAACTTTGAGTAATATGAGTAATTTACTGTAATATTTACAAGGAGACCATACTGCTGTCCATCTTAGGGAGCTGGTTTGTGCTTGAAAGCATTTTTAGCCATCCCTCATTGAAGTAGATCGCTTTGTGAATGGTGGCAGGAGACACAGCTTTTACATCAGTGCGAGTCAGTTCCCACTCACTCACCCAGCTCCTGGTTAAACCTCCAGAGCTGCTTCTCCTACAACCCTTTGGCCAGTTGTGTGCACCAGTGCCTCTAGAAGAGGGTGGAGCAGAAGTTGTTTCTAGGCACTGCCTTTAGTGTTTTTCCTGTCTGCATTTAGTTCCTTTGAAGCAGAAGCTCCTGAGAAGAGGGGTTTTGGCACATTGAAGCATGCTGTGGACAAACAGCCTTGCACTGTGGCCCCTGTGTTTTCTTACCTAAAATAATAGTAGGGGTGATGGTCATTGGTTTTTACTGGATGATGCTGGTTACAACACAGCATCTAGAATAGCTGTCAGAGTCCTGGCATGGAGTGTAAGAACAGGAAAATAAAAATAAGTCTTGAAGAGCTCACTGGATCACTGCTCTGGCACATCTACTGAGCTTTGTCCCTGCTCCAAACATGTCAGAAGCTGTGTGGTATCAATAGTTCATGCTGAGCCTGTAGCAGAAAGTCTTGCTAAGGATCTGGGTGCATAATATGAGCAAAGTATCTTCTTAATGGGACTGTACAGCAAGTGGGGTCTGGTCAGGGCTGCCCTGCATCTGTCTGCACACAGAACGGTGTTTCCTTTTGGGATCTTAAATACCCAGCCCTGAATGAGAGGTGGGCAGTGGTGGTGGCTCTAATTGTGGCAGGACATTCCTGTTTAGCACAAACAAGTCTTTCAAAGCCCTTGAAATTGTCAAAACACCGAAGTGGACATTGTATTTTGGAGTATGTTCTGGGTATTACAAATCTGTTGTGTCCAGCTTAATGCTAGGAAACTTCAGGAGTCCCACAAGTAAGGGAGGGATACGTATGGGATGAGAAAAGGCCTCTTGAAGCCAGTAGATGCTCCTGTAACTCTCAGCCCATTGCTGTGGCACCTGCACAGGTGTATCTGTGGAGCAGAAATCTGTGAGCACAGAGAGAGTCACTCTGTGCCAGTTGTGGAATCATGTGGAGCGACCATGGCAGGACCCAGCGTGAAGCCCAGCTGGTTTCTTTTGGGTCCCTGCTGATTAGATGAGGCTGGAATGATGATTTTTTTGGGTTTTTTTTAAGATGCCAGGTAGGGAAATTGTGTCAATTTGTGAAGAAACTTCCTCCTTTCCTTTCAGGCTTGGAAAGACCAGAGATATTCCAGAGGTGATGACTCTGTTCCCAGTTGGAAAAGGGGTCACTGCAGCTTCTGAGCCAAGAGGGGAAGTGTTTGAAAATTGGCAGCAGATTAGAAATGACAGGGGGGAAAAGAGCCTGAACTTCTGACTCTCAGCTAAAATGGGCAGTAGCATTGTTAGTTATTCCTGGATTTGTTTTTCTGCTCCGTTTCGTGTAATACAAAAAATTACAGGCAGCTCCCTGTGTAATTCCAGGCACTCCAGAGGTGGGGCGAGCGGTGGTTGGTCACTTCTTGTGGCCTCTGGAAGAAGTGCTTTTAGGAGGAGCTTGAGAGGACTGTGGCTTGATTTCCCTTCACAGGGACTAAGTATCCTGGGCAGGAGAGGCACGGAAGGATTGAGTGGAGCAGAGGAAAACAGTGTCCCCCTTCTCCCAGGGCAGCGGCTGTGCGTCTGATCCCGGGGCAGGATCCCGGCCGCTCCCCAGCTCAGCTGCGTGAGCAGGAGATGCCACAAGTCCCAGCTCAGCTGTTGCAGCTTACAAACATTACCAAGAAGCTTAAATACGGTGCTTGAGATAACTGGACAGGAAACCTCCCCCGAGTTCCTGTCGAGCGTGGAGATAGCGGCGCGACCTCCAGGCCGTGGCGGCTTCCGCTCGCGCGGAGAACCCGCTGCCTTTCCAGGCAGGAGCAGCAGCAGCAATGGGCTGGAAGGGAAAGCAGAGAGCCCCTCCTGGGTTGTAAACACCTCCTGCATCCCAGATTTGGAAATGCACGTGGATCTGGTGGCAGCGGCAAACCCAGAGCAGCCAAAGTGAGGCTAAAGGAGGGATGCTCCCAGACAGGAACAGAGCTGGAGAGGCCGCCAGCAGCTCCAGTAACAAGTGACCTGAGATCCCCCAGGGATTTGCTCACCTATCTCTCATCGGGGAGAGGCACTCGGAAATATTTCGCCAAAAATAAACAGGGAAGAGGAGTAACTTGAGCCTGAGCGTGACAGTAGCAGCAAACTGCAGCCTCTTATTGTTTTAGGGCTACATCCAGCTCTTTGCTGGCACCTGTTCCCCAGGACCGTGGTTGGCCCTGCTGCCTCCACTGCAGCCTGCTCTGATTAACTGATGCATTTGTATTCCAAGGGAAATGCTCAGCCACAAGCAGGGAGAAGGTGCTGCCAGGACGGGGTGACTTGGCCTTGCCAGCTGCTGGAGGCAGGTTCCCTGGCAGTTTTGCAGTGTGAGAGCAGTGTGGGGCAGAAAGGATTTTCCAAACAACTTACACATTGTCCCACAGAAAGCACAAAAGCACCAGTTCCCAACTGAGGCTCCTGCCTGAGTCTGGGAAGAACTGGTGTGGAGGGCTGAGGCTGGTGTGGTACCAGGGAGGCTGGAGTGGCGTTTGGGGGACCTGCATGTTGGTTCTGGCTCTAAGTAAATCTGTTGAGCTGTACTCTGCTGCAATTAATGCTCCTGTTTCTTGCTTTCCTGGTCTGGCCTTTTAAAACTGTAATGTTTTTGGGCAGGAACTGAGCGATTTTATGGGCAAGTAACAGCTCAGCAGGATTTGGTCTTAGTGCTCTAAAGGAAACAGCATTGCAACAGCATTTAATAAGAGCAGCTATAGGAAGGTAGAAACCCACTTACTTTTCAAGCTGCCCCTCAATAATTGCTTTCACACCCTATCCCAAATTCTCCTGTGTTCTGGGAACTTGTGAAACAGTGGAGGTAAAATGTTTTGAAGAATAGGAAGAACAGTAAAGGTCAAAATAGATTGTCTCTGGGAAATGACTTACTCCATTCACACTGCTGCACCTCTGGAATGGAATTCCCTTCCTCATCTTGAGAGGTACAAGAAATGGGATAAAAGATGATTTGGAGGCTTTACTAAGTTTTGGACAATTGCAAACTTACAGCAGTTTCTATTTTCCATGCCCCTGCTGAAGTGAATTGTCCTCATCGTGCCTCTAAAGCATCCCAACAGGGAGACTGCTGCCACAGGGAGTCAGGCATAGCCCCAGGAATTGTCTTTGACCACTTGCAGTAGCTTGGGGTGATGCTTAGGTGGAAGGAAGCTTTGATACCAAGCACTTCTTCCTGCTTTCCCTCAGGGTTTCAAACTAGATGTTGTGTCCCTGGACAGGGTTTGTGCAGGATTTGGTGCCTCCTTTGGAATGACACGAGGAAAGGTTGCAAAAATATGCATCTGAATTTATATTTTAGGTATCAGTTTAGAGAGTTTAGGACACAGAAACAAGTGTCAGATTTATTGCTGGCTCGTCCCAGGGCCACCGCTGGGACTAAAGACCGTGAATCCTTTGGGCTTGTGTCACCCTCGAAGTGACAGAGCAGAAGGCTTTCACCGCAGTCTTTCTGTGCCCTCTGCTGGCTTATTTGTGAAATAAGGTTTTCTGTTCCATAAAAATATCCTCTTGTCTTTTTCCTTAGGATTTTGGATTTTATCTCCTAAAGGGTTGCAGGCTGCCGCTCGCTTCTGGCTGTTGTGGCTGCGCAAAGACACCAGTTGTGTTTGGGGCCGTTCCCTGGGGGAGTTAGGATTGCCAGAAGTGTGACAATGACATTTCTACAGGCTTGTCAACCTGGGCAGCGTGTCCCCCACAGGAGGAGGCGCCAGGCCAGTGTGGTTTCAAGGCTCTGCAAGGGGCTGCGTGATCAAACTCCTCAGCATCGCAGCAGGTGCTTCCCCTGTTCCTCCTAGAAGCCAACGTGTGCCAGTGCTGCCTGGCGTGGGGTGCGATGCCGCTCCGAGTGGCCCAGAGGGACGGGGCAGGGTCGGTGCTCTCAGGGCATTCACAGCTCTCGTGGGTCCTGTGCCCGAGCTGCGCCGTGCTCTCTGCGTGGGAAAGCGGGAGCCTCTCCCTGCGTGGTGGCCTCGAATGGAAGCCCAGGGTTACTGATGTGCCTGGGTGTGCACACGCCAGAGGTTGGCTTGGCAGATCTGCTGCCTGATAGCTGGGGCGTATCTCAGATCCTCCCACAGGCTGGGGGTTTTGCTGCAGTGCAGCTGCAAGTGCCTTTTCACAAGAGGAAGAAACGGCAACTTTCTTTTTCTGTGAGAAATCGCAGGTGATGCCCAGCAAGTTCAGACTGACCTTTAGGTTGAGGTTGTTCCCTTGTCTCTGTGCTGCAGGAGATGTTGGGAGCAGCTGCAGAGATGGGATTGCTGAGCTGATTTGTCCCTTCCCTCCCACTCCTGAATGGCACTGACCAGGAAATGGTGTCTCTGAGAGCTGATCCTCAGAGCTGATCCTTCATCTCCTGGTTATTCAGTTCCTCAGTCTTATGCTTACAAAAGACTTTATAGTCCTTCCAAATTAAGAAACAGCACTTTACTTTCCAAATCCTGCTGTTGCCAAAAGAGCACTGTATTCCTGTCTGCAGCGAGGTGCAATTTACTCGCAGAATGAAGATTCTGGGAATTTATGGCTTTTAATATGGTTATGTCTGACAATCATCGTAGTTTTAGAGGAGACAAAACTTCTAAAGCTATCTCCAAGCTGTTCAGATTTTTGTATTCATAATAACCATGAGGTGCTAGGAAAACCTTGAATTAAAGCTTATATTTAGTGCTATCTATAGTGGGATAGGGGTTTTTTTTGGAGATGTATTTTTAGCATTGTCAGGGAAAGGCAGGTTGAGTTTGCAAAGCTGATAGGCTTTGCATGTATATATAATAAAACCAGCCACGGAACACATGGATCATTGAGATTTTCACATGTTTTCTTAAAATACTTGCTGTGTCTTGCCTTTTATCTCATTCCCAGGCTCAGAAGTTACAACAGGCCAGCCCTCCTGCCATCCTTGGTGCCATCAGAGCAGTGATAGGAATGGGGACCTCTGGGCATCCTGGTCCATGTGCTAAAGTTCCCTAAAGGAAGGTTTTCTCTGGGTTTTACCTCCTCCCAGCTGTCCCCCAGCCAAGGGAAGTGTACTGGGTCACTGGACACAGTGCTGGTGCTGGGAGCAGGCAATGGGAGATGGAGCCTGCATTCATCCACAGCTTCCCACTGTGCCTTCGGGGTAATTACAGCCTGTCTGCTTTGTTCTTCCTCTGGAAATGAAAATAACAGCCCATCAGTGAAAACAGGCTGCTGGAGGCCTGGGACAGATACACCAAACCATCCCGGGCACCCAGTTATTAGCAGGGCCCTGCAAGTGTGACAGATGTGTCTCTGATTGAGGGCAGGAGCCTCCCAGAAGGGAACACCTGCTCTTCGCTTCACCTGACCTTGTCACCTTGTCAAATGATTTTTCTTCTCATTTCTTCACTCTAAGATTATACACGAGACTTTGACGGTGTCACATGTCACAGAGAATAAAATGAAAAGTAGGAGTTTGAATTGTAATGTTTTCAAAAAGAACATTCCATTCTGCAAAATATCACGGCACAGTTGTCATTTTCAGGAACTTTTCCTCATGGAATAGAACAATAAAAGCTGGAGTGAGAAAACCTCCAGCCTTTTTGTCCAGTTCAGTATAAATGCTAATTCTTTGGATTAGTGTATAATTGGAGTATGTGACCGCTTTATGGGTGCTGCCATCAGCTGCAAGTATCTTACTTGTTCTAGTAATATGTTGTAGAGCAGTGACATAGAGGACCCGTCTTGTTAGCTGATGTCATCAGTCAGCTCCAGAGAAACCACTGTGACAATTTCTGCTTTCCTCTGTGAATCCCTCAGGAAAATCGTTATCGTAGTTTTGCAAAAAAAATTCCTGGGTGTTTGAAGAGAACGAGGTCGCAGTTCTGAGTGCTGTGCTTTGCCCCATCCTTGCTTTTGGACCATCTGTGAGGGGGCAGGGGCTGTAATGTGTGTTCTC
Organism: Sclerurus mexicanus; assembly: GCA_013396755.1. Lineage (NCBI taxonomy): Eukaryota > Metazoa > Chordata > Aves > Passeriformes > Furnariidae > Sclerurus > Sclerurus mexicanus. Next base: position 127,566 of record VWZF01001600.1, on the reverse strand, counting down.
CCAGGAGATGAGGGACGCTGTGACAACTGAAAGAAGACAAACCCCGTTGCTGTGGTGGATGCTATGAACATTAAAGAGAGAAGATGGTGTTCGAGGGGTGTGTTGTGGGTGGCCCCTGTAGAGGATGGGCAGAGGAAGCTGCAGATTCCCCTCGTGGGCCTGGCCCTGACCTGGAACTGACTCACCTGCTTTACCTGGGACCTGCTTCATCCCTGTGGATGTGCCTGATGGTTTGAAGTCTGGCTGACCTTGGCCACCATCTCCAGGCCTGCCCTGGTCCTTTGCCTTGGTGGGGCCGGTGGGTGAGGCCCCGTCCTGCCAACCAGCCTGTCTCCCTGGCTGTTTGCTGTCCCTCACCAAGCAGCCAGCCTTCATTGCACATTGTGAAGCCAACCCCAGATTTTTTAGCTAGTCCCGGGTCCTCAGCACCGTCTAATTCACTCGTGTGTGTGCTCCTGCTGGGACTTGGGCATGTGAGAGCAGACAGAACGCTGCGCAGGAGGCAGACGTTCCACCAGTGTCGCTCCCAGAGGTGCCTCAGGTGCTCAGTGCCACACTGAGCTGTGTTCCACGTATGAGCCCCTTGCCGTGGGGGCACTGGGGGCTCCAGCAGCAGAGCCAGCAGGTCCTGCTCGTGCAGCCAGCCGTGCAGTGGGTGCGCGTTGCAGCGAGGCAGTCTGCGGTGTGCTCTGTCCTGGAAATTCTATGTATTATTACTATGTGTTCTGCGATTCCTTTGCCTGCGGCTTGACTCATATTGGTAAAACTCTTCTCTGCCCCTTCTCTCTCCAGCCAGTGTCTCATCCTTCCCAGCCGTGCCCACGAGCACCGCCCTTCAAGGTGCTGGTGGAGAGGTGCCGCTCGGAGCCGCTGTCGCAGAGCACGCCGATGGGGCTGGACCAGGTGGGCGGCCGCATGCAGCACCTGCTGCGGAGGCGCGGTGAGTAGCCCTGGGGTGCTCCTCTGCCTTGGCCTCACCCCTCCTGCAGAGTGAGCCAAGGGTGGAAAAGTCAGGAATGGGGCTTGTTACAGCCCTGGCACCAGGTGGGGGAGCTCTGTCAGCCACTTGCCGAGGAGTTTCGTGCTCGCTGATTAAAGTCTTTTAGTGTACAGTGTGTTTATGAAATAAGGCTGTTTTCTCTCTGTAATGTGCCCAAACGCAGTCCCTATAATTTGGTTCTGAGAGCATGAACTGGTAGGCACGTTCAGCGACTTCTGTGTGAGTGTATATTTGGTAGTTTTCTTCTCTGGTGAGTACTTGCCCTTGGAGGTGGTGAGTGGTGATGGGCACTGAGATCACAACTCAAGTCTGGTGTTTGTTTGAAAACACAGCAAGAAGTGAGGATTTTTTTTCTCTTGTGCTTGGGTACTTTTCTCCATCAAGAAGGGAATCTCATGAGCCAAAGACTGTGCTGAGCTGTCCTCTGCATTTGTCCTGCTCATGATGCTAGAGAGAGCACCACGGAATGCATAAATGTATTTGCTGGTGGGGTCTTGTGTTGGCAGGTAAATTGCCTGATGGTTGAATAGATGACATCATTTTTTGAACCTCCCTATTAAAAAGATTGATAATTAGAGTAAGGAAATGATTTCCTGAAGGGATGCTGCTGGCACAAAGAGTCCTGTGATTTAGCAACGGGCAAGTACGGGAGCGCTGCCAGGTTGTGCTGGCATTGCTCGGGAGCACGCCGGGGATCCGAGCAGCTGATGGATGGTGGCAGCACATCAGGGTTAAGAACAAGCAGGAAGGACAAGGCGAATTGGCTGCCTCTTTTGTTCACTGCTGGCTGTGTCGGGGTGCACGCGCTGCCGGCACGTGGGGAGTCCCGCGCGCCTCAGCGGGAGCATCGCCGCGTGTGCAGGCTGCTCCTGGGTGCTCCTCTGCGGGCCTGCTGCTGGAACGGGCACGGTGCTGCAGCCCCGTGCTCCCCGAGCCTCCAAAGTGAAGGGTGTGCTGCTAAAAATAGCAGCAGGCTGCCTGCATCAGCATCGCGTTCAGGAAATAGGTCTCAGTGCAATCTCTCTCCCAGCAACGCTGGAGGAAAGGCAGGCTTGCTGCCCACCCAGCCTGCGGCAGGGTGGCATCTCTCTGAGCCGGGCAGAGCACAGCACCCAGCTGTGTGTTTGGGGGTCTCCACTCTCCCAAAGCCTGGGATGGTTTATCCTGGTTTCAAAACCCCTGACAGTCTGAAACCTCTGCCTGGGTTAGAGGTACGTGAGGAAATAGAAATTTAACGCTGTGCATCTTTTGGGGAAGGATTCCAGAATTTGTCTGCCTTCTGGAGATGCCTTTCTCCATGACAGGGATGGCAAGGTTCCAGGGGCTGGGAACACCCGTGGAGGGGTGTGTGCCTGCACAGGCACATATGTGTGCCCTGCGTGTGTGCCCTCCCATGTGCACCTGTGCTGGCAGCTGCTGTGGGGCATGAGCAGTGCCCAGCTCTGTGCCTTCCTCCCTGTGGCTGTGCCTCCGGGCCAGATGGAAACCTGATGGAAGAAGGGATTAAAACCACTTGCTCATTGTGGGAGGGAAATACTCTGGTCTCATGCAGCTTCACCCCGAAAAGAAAGCAGTAGGACGGGGAGAGGAATGTGGGTTGATTGGAAAAGTAGAGCTCATTTGCCTCTCCTTTATGAGCTGCTTTGTGCCTGGGTATGTGCCATCTGCAATGCCAGGCTGAGGTTTGGTATAAGTGCTATTGCTTGCTTAAAGCTAGAGCACAACTGCATCTGTGAGAGACTGGCCTGAAACGCTTGGGGTGAGAACTAGCCCAGTTTCCTTAAAAAAAACAGCTTTTATGGCCTATTCCATTTCTGTTTGCTGCAAATTCAAGGAGCTGTTTCTTTTCCAAGGCCTGGCTCCACACAGACCACAGCGAGTGTCCAGCTGGGACTCCTGCAGGTCCTGCTGCAGAAGTGGCCCTGGGAACGCTGGTGTGTGCACATGAGGGTCTCGTGCTTCCTGGAGCTCCTGGGGGAGCATCCTGGCTCCACACCCAGCTTGTGTGACCCCACCTCGGGATGTGGCTCGGGCTCTGCCGTTGTGCCTGTGTTTTTATAGTATCCAAGCTGCACTATTTCTCTTGTATCCCAAGAGCACGGAATAAAGCACCTAAATATACCCTCTGCTCTCTTTTTCTAAAGGAGAGGTTGAATGAGTCTCTTGCAAACAATTTTGTTTCTTTCATTTAGAAGAACAGCCTCCGCCCCCAGCCTGAGCTAAAGCACAGCATTTATCTTTTGTCATTCCCTTTTTTCCCCCCTTCCTGTGGATTTTATCCTGACAGCTGAGAACGAACAGGCTTCAAAGACCCTGAAGGTGCGCGGGAACTGCAGGAACGGCGGCCGTCGATGGAACCTCTTCAAGCCTGGAGCTGAGAAGCTGCAGATGAGCAGGGTAAGGTGCAGTGTGGAACTCGCCTCTGCCTCCTCCAGGGCTGGGCTTTCCCTGCTCTCTGTGTTCAGCCTCGCAGACTAACACTGCTTTGCTGGCAGCTCCCTCAATCCGTGGTTCGTGCAGCTACAGATGGGTTGGTTTGTTATGGGAGTTATTTGGTAGCAGTAAAAGACCAGGTGGGTTATCCTTTCCCCTGGATTAGTTTCCTTTCAAGGTGAGTTGGAACCTTTCTGGAGTGATGGAGCCAGTGGGCCTCCATTCCCCATGGCTGAGTGTCCCTTGCAGGTGATGTTTTGCATCACCTTTGGATCTGCTCTGTGGTTTTATTAGGATTTATTGTTTTGCCTTCCCTTTTTAGCCATATGTCCTTTGGGTTTGGTACTGCCCCTGGCACCATTTCAGTGACAAATTGGTGTCACTGATTGTTTCCCAAAGTGTTTTGCAAATAGAGGCACAATCCACTTTGTTCTTTTCTTTGTGAATGATGCTTTGCTAGAAGGGGAAGCGAAAGCTGTTGTGGACCTGGGGATGTTCATGTCTTTCTCTGGGAAAATTTCAGAAAATGTGGCAAAAATTGTATGATTTGTCTGATATATTTTCTTGCTTGGGTGAGAGGTTGTTTTTTTTTGCTCTACCATGTGCTTGAAGTCTGGAGACCTTGGCTATTCCATGGTCTTGTTTTGGATTTGTAGTGTTTGTGAGTCTGGTTTCACTGGTGCCCAACATATCGCAGTTGGGTTGTCCAAAACCCAATAGATTTTGTGGCTTGCAACGTAATGCAAGGAGAGTTTTCTAGTGAGTATGGCAGAAGAATTTTAGACCTTGTTGTTCCTCTTGGACAGACAAACAAAGGATGATCTGGGAGCCAGGAATTTCCCTGCTGGAATCGAGAAGGGGAGCTGACCTGTGGTTGTGTCTCTGTGGCTCTTTCCTGCCCTGTTACTGTCCCTGCTTACCAGACCTTTATTGTGTTCGTTTTCCCTTGGATATTTGCTGGACTGCCTTCCTGAAGTGTGATTTCCAGGGAGGACCTGCCCTCTGTGCCTGTTTTTCCATCATAGAAGCAGTAAGTTGGCAGTAAATGAGGCTGAGTTCTCCATCCTTGAGTTGGGTGTTGGCTTCCAGGGAATGTGCTGGAGTGGACCGCTGGTTTTTCGGTCACTTGTGATTTTCTGGAATGCCATCTTCCATCACTGCTGTTTTCTTTCCTGATTTTTTGTGGGCTGAGATACAGGTCAGAGGATAGATAGACAAAGGAGTTTAGCCCTTTTCTCTCCCTTCCCTTTGGGTCCTACCTTGCTTCCCGGGCATGAACTGCTTCTCTCAGCTCAGGAAGGCTGTTTTGGTTTTAGGCGAGCTGGGCATTCAAAGCCTGGAACATTGAAGTTCCTGGAAGATAGACTGAAATCCAGTAAGGCTGTTTGTCCTTTGGGGCCAGGATGGAGGCAGGTGACTGCAGAGCAATACAGCAGTGAAGGGTCCTGTTGTACAGTGTGCAAGCCCTACCTTGGAATGTCATCAGGTGTGTTACTCGTTAACTGTTTCCATGGTCAGGATCTGGTACTGACCAGTGCATGGATATATTTAGTCAATTTTAATCACTTTATCAATCTCTGAAGAGGAGCCTCTGCAGCTTTCACAGCTGTCCTTGAGGCCCTCCTGGAAGCCAAGGTACTGTTGTATTTTGGCACAGAATTCCTCCTGAATGGTCTGCATCCTAAACAACCCAGTAAAGCCAGAGCTGTTTCTCATTGCAAACAGAGCCTGACATCAGAGACCCTTAGAGAGGCAGTGGAAAACTGAAAGCTCAGCCAACCAAAATCCCTGCTGAAGGTTGGGAAGGCTTAGCTAAGAAACTGTGCTTCTCTGGTGGTGGTGGTATCTGGGAAAGATGTGGAGCTGGAGCAGAGATCTGTGGGTGGTGTTTGGCTCACACATGACCATGCCAAAGGCCTGTGCACCACTTGGGCAGAGAACTGGCTTTGGGGAGACTTGCTGAGGGCTGAGTTGTTGCTCAGCCTGAATTATGGCAAACAGGCAGGTGTGAAACCTGTGCTGGGGTTTATAAATCAGAGGTACTGTGCAAGTGCTGCAAGAGCAGGATATATAAATGTGGCTCACAATAGCAGTGCTGGAAGACTCATCTGCCGCCTCTGCCCCAAGCTCAATGAAGATCTACAGGTCTGTAAATCATCTCTTTGCCAGAAAGAAATTTGTGCTCTGGCAAGATTTATAAATTTGAGTTAAGATTTGTGGGCTTGGCTGCCTCTTTTCAGGTGCCTTCATTGAGAGCTGACAGCAGTCAGGTGGCAGAGCTGGTGTGGGAAGGGGTGATTTATAGTTCCAAAGCAGAGGCCAGGCTTCTGCAGAAACTGTGCCTGGTTTCCATCGTGAATGGGAATGTGTGAGGTGGGGACAGAGCAAGAGGAGATGGGCAAAGCATCAGGCTTGTCTTAGGGGCACCAGTGCCATGTTGGCCCTTGGAGGGATGAGGGTGGCTGTGCAGGAAGAGCCCTGGTACTCTGGTGTCACTGCACGTCCTTCAGAACTGTGGGGCTGTGGAGGAGCAGCTGCTTTGTGAACCCTCAGAGGCTGCTCATTCTTTGCTTTGCACAATGTGCAGATTTGGGTGAAAAATGTTCCCTCTTCTCTCTCTCTCTTGTGTGTATGTGTGGGGACTCGTATGAGTGAGTTAGAAATGGCATCTCTCCGCTCCCTGCTAACCCACAATTCTGGGCTCAGGGGCAGATCCCAAGCCCAGGGAGGAATCCCCGTTGTCGAGACCACCGTTTATCACTGTTGTGGGCACATCTGCTAACAGTGTCCATCGTTTTGCATCTTAGTCCATCTGCAGTTCCACAAGTACATGGTGATAGCAGGAATGGAGAGAAGGGAAAGTGTTTCCATCCGATTTTCATCCTGCAGTGCCCATGTGCATGTACAAACCTGTGTTTTTCTTGCTGCTCATGGCTCTCTTCTCCTCACGAGAGTGTCTGCAAGTCTGGGCACAAGCTTTAGGAGTTTTCTGTGGAGTAGGTAAGGTTTGTGGTTCCCACTTTGTAGGAGGAGTAAGAAAACTGAAGCACCAGAGGGTGGTCCATGTAAAGCCATACAATAACTTTGATTTCTCTCTTAATTTCAAGAAGCAGGTAAGAAGTAAATATGGTCAAATGGAGTTGACCTCTGAGAGCTTTCATTATTTTTTTTTTCCAGAGTATGCTTTTCAGCCTGGAGAAAACTCTGTGTTGAAACAGTTTATGTGCAGAGCATTTTGGTTTGGCACTGAGGTCACTTGGAGCCTTTGCTTTTATGGGAGCAGTTTGGCACAATGAAGGCCATCTTGCACAAGACCTCAAGGTGGCCCAAACTGCAGACTTTGCTGCAGCAGAGAGCTGAGATCTCAGAGTAACCTCAAAGGCTTTGCCAGGGCCCTCAGCATCTATCGTGCCTCTGATTTACCCTCCGGCAGGTCCTGCCAGCTGGGATGTGGCTGATCCCTGGGGACCATGCACAAGGGGAGCAGTGAGTTACTTCCTCCAGCTGCAGAGCAGTGCTGGGAGATGTTTTATGGTCTGGGTGGTGGGAGCAGAGGATGACAGACCCACCCTGGGCTGGCTTCATACTGACCCAGTTCGCTGGCCTCTGCTGCTTCTTACCGAGAAGGGACTTGTTAGATGTCCAGCTGAAGTCGTCTCAGCTCTCTCCATAGACAGATGCTGTGGGGATGGTACTCCAGAAGGAGACTCAGCCCTTCCTAAAATGGCAACCATCCTCTCAGTGTGTGGAGGTGTGTGTTGGTTCTCACTCTGTGACAAGAGATTTAATTTTCAGCCTTAAAGTTACCGGAGATGACTGCAACCATTCCTGTTCTCTGCTCCTTTCCTCCCTCCCTGCCCTGCCTGCTCTTGTACAAGAGACTAAAGCCCAAATTGATATGCTGGAGGAAGCCACTGGTAATTAGTTAGAATGGAAACTTTGCATGAGAGCCAGCTTCTTTGACATCCCCTATACTAATAATAGGCAGGCCTGCTGTGCAGAGGTGTTGAATATTCACAAAACCCACCCCCCCAGCCTGTCCTTTCTCCTCTGGAAGTCAGGAGCTGTTTCCAGAGGCTGGTGGGGGGTTGCCATTGCGATGATGGTGGATGTGTGAGTCTGCAGCTCCCCAGAGCTGATTCCCCACCGGCCTGTTTATGAGGAATAGGAAATTCAGGCAACGTGCAGCCTCCAGGAGAACAGAGTGAAGGGGAAGTTGATTTGGGTTCTCTCTTGCTCACATTGTGCTGCAATGAACAGGGAATGCTGCTTGATATTCAGGGCCAGCTCTCCTGCTTGCTATTTTTATCCTCTCACATAATGCTGAGTGGGCCTTTTTGGTTCGTGGGGTGGTTTTTTTTGCTCTTTCAATGTGTCCTGCACCGTGTTTCTCTTGCCTTGTACTTGGGGAGGAAGGGGGTGTGCTGGGGCTCGTGGACTGCAGCATCCTGGTACGTGAGTGGGATGTAATCACAGGCATTTTGGAGTCCTCCTGTCCCTGTGAATAGGCTGAGAGAAAAGCACAGTCCCGTGGCTTTCCTGGTGCTAATTAGTTTAAATATCAGTGTGCTGCTACGAGAAGTTTATATGCACGTATGGAGGGCTGCCAGGAACACACATCCTCTTTGAATCTCTCTTCCCTCATCTTAAACATTGAGTACTTCTGCTGGCAGGGTACGTGTGAGCTGTATATTTGGGGGAGGGTTGTTTTGTGTCTTGATAAACTCATGTTGCTCTACTTAGCAGTACTCTGAAATCTTTCTGTAGTTTATTTTCCCATCGCTTTCCTTCATGAAGCCACTCTTGGGCTTTTTTGCAAGTTCTGAAAAACTGCACTGTAGGTAAAATAAATGAAAGCTGGCTTGCTCATCCAGGGGGGAAGCAGGGGTTCAGCACAGGCTGGCAGGTCCTGGTGGCCCCGTCTCTGAGCCTCAGGACTGCTCCGTGCAGGGGTCCAGCCCCATCTGTCTGCGTGAGCAGAGCCCAGCAAGGCTCCCTGAACTGGGGGGTTGCAGCACTGCAACTTTCAGGCACTTGAGCTGGGATGTGTGTGATGTGATTTGGTTTCTGAGCTGGTCAGAGCATGAGGAGCACTGAAGGAGTGTGTGAACTGCAGGTCAGCCCTGAACCATTTGTGTCCCTTTGGCATGAACGGGCCGTGCTCTGGACTTGCTCCCCAGTGACTGGGATGACAATTAGTGCCAAGCGGGGATCCTGGAGCCAGGAGTGTATGGTGCTTCCCAACTCATAGGGCCCTGCTTATTTAGAAATAACATCTGAAAGTGCTGTGGTTTTGTGCAGAGCGGGGCTGGGGGGATATAAGCCTCGATTACTTTGGTGTTGGACCAGCAGTGCCATAACACAGGTGTTTTCCAGCACTCCTGGGGACAGACAGGGCTTCAGTGAGAGTGAATCCTTACAGGAAGGAGAGGTTGGGAATGACAAAATGGTGAACTTTAGTTGTGGTTTATGTGCTGGGTAGCACAAGAGAGAGATTAGAAGTTACAGACTTAGAAGAGGTTCTCAGCTCTACAGCAGTTATGTCTAATTCTATATTAAGAAAAATTTCAACTTCCAGTTCCTGATGGTTTTTATAGTGCAGTTGAACCTTGGGGTGTCTTCTGTGCAACTGCAGGTGGTAGGTACTGCATCCTACATGGTATGAAATGTGTGTGATGGTGACTCTACATAATCACCTCTTCTATAGTTCAAATGAAGTCTCAGCCTAACTTTAAATAGCAGTTTGGAATGGCTTCTTTTTCCTATTGCTCAGTAGTTCCACCTTGATTGCTCTGCTTCAACTCATTACTCAGCTCTGTCACTGTGTTTCACTCTGGGATATGGTTTATACAAAAGAAGCTTTAATGTAAACTCAATTTGTGTTGCATTGCTAAAACCTTAATGACATTTTGCTTGGCAGTAGTGTATACTCTGTGGTTTGCCCTTCCCCAGTGCACTATGTTCTCAATAAACTAAAGTCCGTGGTAGGTGTAGCATGAAAAATCTCTGAGTAAATATTGGAACAAATGCTTTTGTAGTGCTTCCTAAGCTCTGGCTGCGTTTGTGATTCAAGGCCACTGCAGTGTCACCAGTATTTAGCTGAAAAGGAGCTAAATTTGGGAGGGAAAGGCAAAAGCACAGGTCAGAGCTTCAAAATCTCTTCTGTAGCTGCTGAGATGTGATTCTGAGGTGCATCAGATTTGAGATACATCACAGAGGTGTTGCTGAAGCCAGTGGTCAGTGGGGAGGTGGATACATCCAGAAATTCATCAAGGGGTGAAGGGGAGGTGTTTGCCCTGTGTGTGGCTCCCTGTGCTCTGAGATGAGGTCCAAGTGCCTCGCTGCACTGTCAGCCTGCCATGGCCAAGGGCAATTCCCCTTGGGATCCTGTGCTGGAGAGGTGGGACGACTCTCCGGCTGCTGTGGTGTTGGAGCTGTGTGCGATACATCCAAAGCACTGGATTTGTTTCCTTTGTTCCTGGAAGGAACACACAGGACCATCTCCAGCCTGTTCTAATGCGATGATCCTCGTGCAGTGTGGGTGAGATGTGTTCACAAAACCCAAGGCCAGTGCACCTGGCCCCACTGCTGTGATGGTGCCATGTGAAAATTTGGGGCTGGCAGGGAAGGTGCAGCTGCTTTGGCTGGGTTTTGCTCTCCGCTTTGAAGTGAAGAAGCTGAAATAGGATTTGGTTACAAGCTGCCTCTTGTACCACAGGGAGGAATAAAGGGTCTAATTTTGTCCCTGTTTTTGTCCTGCAGAATTACAGAGGTTTTCATACCTGTATTAAACTTGGGATGTTGGCCCAACAGTGTGCTTGTACTTGGAGAATAAATATGAAGAGAATAAAATTAAGAGGATATGAGGCTGCAAAGGGAACTTGGGTATTACATTAGTACAGTCACATGGCCTGCAGTGAGCTCCTCGTGAATCAGGGAAAACTTCATCTCTTAATGGACTGCACGGAATATAGAGAATAATTCCTCTAATAAATCTCTTTCAGTCTCTAATATCTAGGGAAATACATTATTCTGTTGTCCAAAATCCTTGAGAGATCAGTCTTACCTGAGCAAGAACAGACATTTCATGGTAGCACTGCTGTGGAAGGGTCGGTGGTGGCACTTTGTGCAGCTGGAAAAGATGTGCTGCTGTTCCCAGTACGAAATCCCACTTGCCACCCCAGTACCAGGCCAGACTGTGCATCAGCAGGATCAGTGGGAAGGCTGCAGGGACTAACTCCTGTCAGCCACCAGCAGAGACATCACCCCCCTCTTGGCCATTGGGCACACCTTTGGCCATCGGCCCTGAACCACCCTTGCCCTCAGCAGTGGGCTTAGCTTATGCTGAGTGTGGGGAGCTGCTCAGGCACCAGTCACTTCCTAGGTCAAGCTGTATTTTCCTGCAAATCTCCAAGCTAAGAAAGAGTTGTCTGTGCAGTTCTTCTTGCCTGCTGTCGCTCTGCTCTGTGTGCTGGTGTCCCATGCAGGGTTCCTGCCCCGTGTGTGATTGGGTGAGGGAAAGGAAAGCAGAACAATTGCTGCAAGGCAGCAAAGGGCTGCTGGAAACTGCAGCTGGAGTGGGATGCCCCGGAAGCAGGTTCCTCCAAGAGACATGAGTCACTGTGGAATGACTCCCCTTTACCCTCCTCCTCAGACAAGGACTTGTACCTGAAAGCAGAAATAACTCCACCGCTGCCCTTTTTGTGACAGGTGCTCCTCAGCTCTGCCCCTTGACACGTTTCCAAATTCTTAGGTGAGTTTAGCCTTGCCTGGAGAAACAAACACGTCACATGGCAGCCAGGCAGTCATTTTTCTGTCTGCTAAAGGGGACTTGCTGTGCCGGGGGGGTCCTTGGTGTCTCTGAGATGTTCAGATGTGGAGGTGGATGGTCAGATCAGCGTCGGGGTAGTGCCGGGGAGGGCGCTGAGCTGAGTGGTGAGCAGCTCACTGCCAAGCAGGGACAGGGCCGTCTTGTTGCAGTTGTCTTTCGGGCACCTCAGGGTGCTGCAGTCAGGTGTCACCCTCTAGAAAGCAGGAGAACAAAGAGACACAGGGGAATTAAAGTGTTTGGAGACTTCACTCGCGTGCCTCGGCAGCGCTGTGTGTTCCTGGAACAGCGCGGGGTGGTGCTGACAGAGGCTGTCCTGGGGGATTGCCTTTGTCTTGTGAGTGCTGGCTCCCAGATGTTCAGCTGTGTGTGCCACTGCTGGCTCCAGCACCTCTGGAGATTCCCACTGCCTGCAGCATGGCCTGGGCTCAGTACCGGGAGGCTTCCGGCCCCCATGGAATGGTTAAGACACCGATGCAGTGTTTGGGGAGCAGGGATGCTGCTTTGTTTCCATCAGGCCAACACGGTGTGCTGGCAGGTTTTGCCCTGTGTGGTGCTCGCTCTGTAATTCCCTGCTGGAATCCAGCACGGCACAACCGGCCGCCAACACCGCGAGCGGAGCACCCAGGGTGGGCTCTTCCAGGGCAGCGTAAGAAAGATGTTTCTTGACTCTCCTGCCATCTCTGGCAGCTCAGTGATTCGTGCAGGTGAGAAATTTCTTCCTGCAGCTGAGGAGGGAGAGCTCCTCCCTACCACAGCCCGCTCTTCACTGCAGCCAGGGTTTGTAGCTGCTCGTGGTGTTGTGTGGCTTCACATTAATCATGACCATGACACTCCACATGTTCATTAATCTGGGACTTCGCAGGAGCCAAGGAGCCTGGGAAGTGAAATGCCTCAAACCCATTTAATGTTGGGTGCAGGGGTGGCTGAGGGAGGAAGGTGGTGAAGGGAGATGTCAGGAGTGAAACAGAGCAATAATGCTGCCCAGATGGGAAGTTCTTGCTCAGGCAGCACCGTGCTGGGAGTGGAGGAAGAACCTGAAGCACTGATACTTTCAAAACAAGATGTTCTAAACCAAAAATGGCCACTTCTCCTGGTTCAGTTGGCTGTGCTGAATAGGGCAGTGCTCATCCCATCTCTAGAGCATTTTGCAAGGACAGAGTTCTTGTGGAAACGGATTTTGTCCATCTTTAGCCAGCAGCTGGGGACTGTACCAGAAGAACCAGTGGTTGGATCCTTCCGTACATACAATTTATTTCCATACATTCTTTATTAGGGCCTTCTCTTTCTCTTCTAAGATATCTCACTTTTATTTTTAGCCCTGGCCAAACACCAGATATTCCTCAAGAGAGATCTGTGATTGCAGCTCAGTTCTGACAGTTGAGAACAGTCCAACCGACGTATTTGCCTCATCTGAAATGCTGCTATTTTGAGCTCTGCTTTTGTTTTTAACCACCAGTGATAAGTTTGCCTTTCCTGCGGATGATATTTTGGGTTGACGTGAGTTGTAACAAATCAGGTCTGCAGTGGGTCTGGCTGGAGTGTTTAAAGCTCCACTGTGGTTCTCTTGCTGTGTGAGTTTGGGGTTGTCATTTCTGGTTTGATGCCCTTTCACCCAAACCAGGGCAGAATTAAATCCCCACGTCCCAGCTGGCCATCATTAAATAATTTGTTTTACATCTTGCTGAAGCATTTTAGAAGCGATGCTGCAGAAAGGCTCTTTTCCCCCCTTTATTTCAGACTTAGGATAAAGGCAAACTGAACTTTACAGGCACTTCTTTGGGAATCAGACATTTTCCAGCTATTATTTTGCAAACTATTGGAGCGGCAGATCGTGAGGTGGGAACCCAGTTATGCAAACAAAGCCACGTCACTCTTGGCCAAAAATAGCTTCAGTACATGTGCAGTAAGGTGGAAACGGAGGCCTTTGGTGTACATACAGCAAACGGCAGCGAGAGGGGAAGCTGCAGCTTTTTGTTCAGAGCCTCTCAAGAGATACTTAGAAAAAGTGTGTTTTTTCGGAGACAAACAGAGTGTTGCTGCTTGTAATTGCAGTGGGATCGGAGTTACTTCCTTCCCTGTGGATAAAGGGGGCTTGGTGTTGTGAGAGATGACACCGTGTTCCCAAGGGTGTTAATAATTTTTAACATCCAGGTCCCACACAAAGCACGAAGTAGTACTGGAGAACAGCTTAAAAATGTTTTCTTCCCCACTCAGTCCGTCTCCAGCACGGAGGGAGCCGGGTTGTTTCTGTGGTCCCCTGAGATTCTGAGGCAGCCTCTGTGCTCCTTGCTGTGAGAGATGGGTTCACATCTCCTACAGAGGTGCTATCTTGGCTCAAGTCTTCATCTGTTTTCATTTCAGCCTCAGCCAGCACTGCAGTGCCCTAAATAATTTGGAGATCCCCCCACTAGCTGTTTGCTGCCTGTAGAGGTACTGGGTGTTTGCAGCAGGGATGTGGTCTGGCTTCCTTTAATGTGCTACAAGTTACTCTCCCCCAGGCTTAAAATCAGCTTGTTTTTCTTCTGTAACATCAGTACCCTGAGCTCCCTTTGCACTGATGTGTTTAATTGCAGTTTGTTACCGTGTTCTTTGGAGATTGTGCAGCGTTTCTGGCCCCAGATACAGTTTTGGGTAAAAAGAGGAGATAAAGTAGGAGCTCAGGTATGGAAAATGCAGTTGCAGGTGTGCAGATGGAGTTTACATTGGATTAAAACCTCTTTTTATGAAGACTTGCAATTTGTTATCTCGCAATCCTTTTCTGGGATGAGTGGAGAGGGGCCTATGAAGTTGAAGAAAGGCTTGATGCCTTCTGTAATGGGCAAAGCAATTCCCAGGCACTGCTCATTCCCTGTTCCTCACAGACTGGTTTTGTCTCATTTAGAAATCGTGTTCAAATTATCTCTGTATTCATCCAGAATTGCAGGTGCCTGTCAGAAGATCTTCATGCCTGCAAATGGGAGTTCTCTATTCCTGGTCCTTCTCTTCCCAAAGGGATGTATAAACTTCTCCTGCAAAAATCTCCACACACAGATTTTTATTGCTCAGGTCCCCCTTCCAAGTTTTTTTCTAGGTCTGTGTCTGTTTCAAGCATTGGGATGCTTTGCCTGGAGTGTTTTCCAAACAGGATTCCCATGCGTGGTGCTGCTCAGGTTGTGCCAGTTGGGTGTTGCTGTATTGCAAAATAGCCGAACCTCAGCTGAACATCAGCATGCACAGCTACACAGGAGGGGCAGATTAGTGCTGATTTATTGGCCTGTCAATTAAAGGGGAGCAGGAGGATTCTCACTGCATGATTAAGTATTCTCACTGAGATTAAGTATTGTGGTGGCAGCAGAAGATGAGCTTTCTTAAACATAACCGCTCGTTCCTATACATTTATGTTTAATTAAAATATTCCTACATCCTGCACTCCTCAGCGTTAATTCTGAGGTGTATTTTGAACCCTTGCCAGGGGAATACATTGTTATGGCATCCTCTTTCCACATCTATTAGCAGGAAGGGGATAATTGAGGAAATCTCACACAGATTTAATTGGGGACTGAGGGCAGGAGCAGAGAGGGGGAGAAGCACAACCCAGAAGTAGGTCACAAGTTGGGTAACTCCTGCTTGACATGGAGTCAAGCCGAGCTGAGCAGGGCTGGTGTAGGGGCTGCTGAGATTTTGGGGGTAACCAGGTACCTGCTGGGGGTGCCAAAGGAGCTGCCTCCCATGTGAGCCCTGGGGAGCAGGATCCTCTCAGGGATGAGCCCTGGGGAGCAGGATCCTCGCAGGGATGAGCCCTGGGGAGCAGGGTCCTTGCAGGGATGAGTCCTGGGGAGCAGGGTCCTCGCAGGGATGAGCCCTGGGGAGCAGGGTCCTCACAGGGATGAGCCCTGGGGAGCAGGGTCCTTGCAGGGTTAACCATCCTTGAGGGGATGTGTGACCGTGGCAGACAAAAGCACAGAGAGGGAAGCACCGCAGTGCTTTAGTAGCTCATGTTTGGACTTTCCCAGCCCAGGCAGTGCTGAGGTGTGGGCAGGAGGAGGGTAAAGCCTCCACACAGGCACGACATAAACAGCAGATAATCACCGGTAATTGTGCTATTTTTTAATATCATCTTGCTGACTTACTGTGTGACAGAAGGAAACTCCGAGTTTCTACCATCCTTTGGCATTCCCACCCTCAGCAGGGGCAGCGCAGCGTGGCCTAGGTGCATCCCAGTTTTTCAGGTGTTGGATGCAGGCTGGTTCATCTGCTGGGATTGCAGTGCTTGAGGAACTTGCGTCCCTTGGGAATTTTTTGTGACTTGAGGGAATTACAGCACTGTTGGGAAGGGAAACCCTGGGATTGCTATGCCCAGGGATGCTCAGGGTTTAGGCTGCTGCGGGATGGCCTGGGAGGAGAGGATGAACACCTTGCCATGGCAGCTGGGCTGGTGCAGCCACAGCCAGGAGCAGAACTGGCCTTGGGAAGAGAGGAGACCTCTCCCGTGTCTGCAGTGCCTGCAGGGAGGGGGCAGAGCACGGACCAGGCTCTGCTCGGGGTGCCCAGCAATGGGACAAGAGGAACAGACAGGAACTGATGCCCGGGAAGATCCACCTGAACATGAGGAAGAACTTCCCTGTGCAGTGACCGAGCCCTGAACAGGCTGTTCAGAAAGGGTGTGGAGTCTCCTCACTGGAGACATTCCGGAACCATCTGGGCACAGTCCTGTGCCCTGGGAGTTTGAGCAGGGAGGTGGGACCAGATGACCCACTGTGGTCCCTTCCAGCCTTGCCCAGGCTGTGATTCCATGAACTGGGTGCGCTTTGCTCTCTGTCTCCATAACTGGAGCTGGGTAAAGTCCACGGCTGGTGCCTTCTGCAGGCCCGTGGTTTTGCTCCAGTCTGGAGAGGTGCCTGTCCTGTGTGTTGTGGCTGCACGTCGCTCATGGCCCTCGTTGGGATCCAGCCTCTTGCTCTGAGCTTGTGCAAACAGCAAGAGCAGCGTTTGCCCTGAAGAGCCCACACTGCAAACACAGACACAAGTGCTAACAGACAAAGCACAAGGGGAGAAGGGCTTTAGTGACAGATCTTGCTGTCGACTGTTTTTACTGGGTTTCCTGAAAGCCTCTCGCATCAGCATTGCCAACCTGAAGCATCAACACATGCAGTTCTGGCTTGGAAATGTGTGTGATTAAGAAATGGAAACACGCAGAAAAGGGTGGGGGTTATTTGCCTCTGTTTTTTGAGCCTTGAGGGATGCTCTTCTCAAGCTTTTACATCTTGTCACACAGAACAGAACTTTTTTCAGCATCTGTTAAGAAGAAAAAGAAGAGGAACTTACGACAGCAGCAAGTCACAGGCTGTTTCTCAGGCTGTAATATGGGGCCAACCCCTCCTGCCACCTGGGGCTGCCACACCTTCCTGCCCAGGTTTTGGGTTTCTTTCCTCCTTAGTGCTTTCTAGGATTCTCCCCCCATTGCAGGGTTGCACTGAGGGTGCTGCTGTGATGGGTAACCTGTGTGTTTTCTCTGGGATGACTCTTCCTTTCCAGCTCCCAATTGTAAAGCCCACTGGGGCTGCAGATGCATCGGCTTGTGCTGGAACAGAATGTACAAAATATAGAGTCCTCAAGGACTTGGCTTTGTGTACTCCAGTAGCTGATGTCAGAGGATGGAAAAGGTCTTGTTTTCTCCGGAAATCTTTATTCTTAATGTGCATTCGAGACAGAGAAGCAAAAAAGTGTGTTCTGCTAAACCTAAGTTAAGAAGCTTGTTCAATTTTTAAACAGTTACATAAAGCCATCAAAGTCTGACAGGAGAAAGATGCAAGTTTGTGCAAAAGAAAATGGGAAAAAGAAACTGAAATGGAGTGTTAAACTAATTCCCCCAGGCCTACACCTAAAACAGCCTTAACTCGATGAACCCGCTCCTGCACTCTCTTTTTTTTCCCCCCTTTCTCATTTTTTCCCCTTTCTTGACAAAACTGTTCCATGTTGCTGAGCCCTGGTTAAGTGTGAATGCTTTTTAAACCAGCACTGCTGTTTTCACCCAGCTGGCTCTGGGTCCAGACACACGTTCCTGTGCTGCTCTTGGGCAGACAGACTGGTGGGCATGAGTGGTGGGAATGGGGCTTGTCTGAAGCCCAGGCAGCGACTCTGGACTCTGGTTTTGCTCCTCAGCAGCCAGGTCTGTGTGAGGTTCCCTGTTTGCTACTCACAGGTAACATTTGGGGTACTCAGCAGTACTGACAGTCAAGCCGTGGTGGGGAGCAAGTGCTGGGCCTTCCCAAGAACATCTGCTGGTTCCTGATGGAGCTTTTTCTCGGTGAAAGCAGGAAATTGGAAGCTTGGCATGGCGAGGTCGATGCAAACCTGGCAGGAATCACACTGACTGCTGTGAGGAGCGGATGCAGGAGAAGTTTGGGGTGCATTCAGGGGAGTGACACTGTCCCTTCCCAAGGGAAGAAGTAGGAATAGTGTTCAGGGATAGCATTACAGTCACACTGTGTGTGTGAGTCTCAGTTAAAACTGGGAAAGAGCACAAGGCGTGGCAATCACACTCAGGTTTGATGCCGTTCCTGCTGTTCCCAGTTTTGGTGCACCCTTTGGCCCCGTGCTGTTCATGGACCTATGCTGGGCATTCCAGGGGGCCTGGGGTCTGACCACAACAGCCTCCACCAGAGAATGGCAGTGTGGATTCCTTAGGAGCTCAGGGCTGGGAATCCACCTGCTGTCTTGGAGAGCTCTGAAGCACAGTCATGGAGATCAGACTCAGGTTTGACCTCACGTCTGCTGTTCGTGTTTTTTTGGCCAGTGATTTGACTTGAGCACTGACATTCCTCTCTGAGCTCAGAGGTTGCCAGCGCACTTTTCCTGCAGTCTTTTGATGCAGTTTCCTGATCTTTAAAGTTTACTGAGCTTAGTTTTGTTGTTGGTTCTGATGGTGTTTGGCACTGTCTTTCCCAGAGCAGAAATGATCAGCAGGTGGGCTCTGAGCAACTGTCCAGCACCCCTTGACCCTTCCCCTCCAGGTACTTTTATAGAATCATAGAATCACAGAACGGTTTGGGTTGGAAGGCACCTTAAAGGTCATCCAGTTCCCCTGCCATGGGCGAAGACACCTTCCACTAGACCAGGTTGCTCAGAGCTCCATCCAGCCTGGTCTCTCAGGTAGTGATTCACCTTCCATTAGACAGCAGACCTTTGGTAAAGGCTTGTGCTATAGGATCACTCCTCTCTGGATAACACACAGAGATATTCCAGGTCTGTGAGTAATATTACTCTATTTATATCTGCTACCTAGGTACTGGAAATCCATTATATCTGGATCTGTCTAGACATGATCAAGGACATACTTTCAACTCCCATTATTTTTTGATAGCATTAATATTCAAGCATGTCTTTGTCTTAAAATGTCTTCTGAAAGCTGTGGTTATTGAGGAAGTTCATGGAGAATAAGAAGAAGTCCTCTGACCCAGACAGTGTCACATCACAGAAGGAGGGTAGCTGGCATGTCTGCCATTGGAGAGCTTTCCTCTGATGGGCCCGGCGGCTCCCAGGGGTCACTCCTGTGAGGCTCAAGAGGCAAATGAACCTGAGAAGAGTCTGATGATTTCCTCCAGGTCACGGAGGATGGCTGTGGGGAAACGAATTACCTCTCAACTGCCTGCCCTCTGTGGAGGTCACGAGCCTTTTTGTTCAGCTGCTGAAGTTTCTCAGGTCACGTTCAATATCGAGAACCTGGCTTTGGTTGAGCCCAGCCGTTCACCACCTTCACACCTACTGTAAAGAAGATGCTCGGATGAAAATTGCTCCTTCACCTCCCATGAGTGTCATTGTTCGAATCAGATCTTCAGAGAGTCAATTTAATGGTGCTTGGTTGGAACTGGGAGCCCGGCTTGCCCCTGCTGGGAGACTGGATCAGAGGTGGGAGCCAAGAACCTCTTAGTTAATTTTCCTTACACAAAGCAGGTTTTGTCAGGAACGGATATATCTTCTCTGTCACGAAGAGCAAGGCTTTGTTCTGTGAGAAAGATTCCTAGAGAAAAAAAAAAAAGCTCAAAATTCAGGTTTGCATAAGCCTGCCCTTTAAAAAATGCACAGCACTGGAGACCCCGAAGTGCTCTCTGTAAATTGCAGCGTTTCCTTCCCGTGTTTGAGCAGAGCCTGCGCCTCCTCCGAGCTGCAGGACGGCAGTGTTTGCTGTAGGGTCGCTGACTCAGTGGCGTTAGCTGTGCCTCTCAGCACTGTCTCCAGCCTGAAGGTCTGACCACACAAATCTGCTTTCAGCACGTTCAGGGCTTCTGTGCTCATTGCGCCTCCCAAGAGTCGCCCCTGTGTCTGCATGGCAGTGTCCCAAAAGCTGCGGTGGGAGGACTGTGCTAAAGGGCTCAGAGCTGAGAAACTCGCTGTGTAAAGTTTTTTTGCTTTTGTTTTCTTGTCACGGGTTGGAGAAGCCTTCCCCCTCTCGCGCTCAGGTCCCTGTGTGTGTTAAAGAGCTGCCAACCTTGCATTGTTGAGGTAGTTACAGGTCAGGGATAAGTAAAGTAAACCCCCCTTTCACAGAGCAGGGGGATTCTTTGGCATGACAGACATTATATGAATACAAGTAATTGTCATTAGAAAAACTCAAAATATGTTTTGGCTCACACAGCCCCAGGTAAAGGACTAATAATGAAGATGGGCCACAAGGGAGCCTGTTCCAGCATAATTAAATCCATTGGTGTTTGTGTGACACGTAAAACAGGAATATTTGATCTGCTCAGTGGGGTATAGTCCCTGCTTAGTCAAAAATCATGGAATCATGCAGCGGGTTGGGTTGGAAGGGACCTTAAAGCCCATCTCCTTCCCCCCCTGCCATGGGCAGGGACACCTTCCACCACCCCAGGTTGCTCCAAGCCCCGTCCAACCTGGCCTTGGACACTCGCAGGGATGGGGAAGCCACAGCTTCTCTGGGCACCCTGTGCCAGGGCCTGCTCACCCTGACAGGGAACAATTTCCCCCAGTATCTAATCTAAACTTGCCCTCCTTCAGCTTAAGGCCGTTACCCCAAATCCTGGGGCAAGAAGAGAAAGAGGAGTTTGCAATTCTTGTGCCCACTGTTGGCATGCCAGAGGGTGAAAGGAGGGTGCAGTGGGAGCTGAGGATGCTTCAGCCAGGTGTGGCCGTGGAGCAGGAGGTGTGGAAGGCAGGAGGGCCATGGGTCAGGAAGCCACAGTGATCCTGGTTGTGGAGAGCATTGGCTGATCAGAGAAAAGAGGGAGACTGGCCTCCCATCCACAGTCTGAGCTTCCCAGGGAATGAAGAAGGTTTTTGCGGGTGGAAAGAGGTGCAGCCGGGGAACCTTCCTGGCCTGGCCATCCAGAAATGAAGCGCAATAAGCTGGTGATGTAGCAGTATGTGCTGTGTGCCAGTGTCGTGCTGCCTGACACAGGCTGAGGCTGCTGCCCCTTTCCTGTGGGAGTGGGGAGGTGCCAGTATCCTCATCATGGGCATGGGTAATGGGGACCCTCAGGACTGGCCTTGAAGTTTGAAGTGGAGATTTGTAAGCTGGACTTTGTGGAACTTGGGAGAAGGGTGTGAGCCAGCTATTTGTTGCCAGCAGGGTGATGCTTGGAGGGTGACTATTTCCAGCTTCCTTGCTCATCAGTTCTCGGTGTTCCCATCCACCTCTGTTAGTCTGAACCCAGCTTTGTGCTGGACCCGAGCTGGTCCCGGTCAGAGCTGTGCTGGGGACACAGCAGCACTGCCAGGCTCTTTTATCTGTGCAGATCCAACTTTCTGCCTTATCTGAACTTCCCAGTCCTGCGGCAGGGCCCTGATTTCTGTTTAATGCAGTGTGGTGGCAGCTTCTCAGGTGAGTTATCCTTGCTCTGGATGTGAGAAACCTGGCAGGGCTCCACTTCACTCCTGAGCTTTCAAAGTAGCTTGCCTGAAATAGAAACATCTCCCAGGAAGGTCTCCAGTAAAAACACTTCCAATAGGCAACTCCCGCCTTGGATTATCCCCGTGAGGATTCAGTAAAATGATGATGATGTTCTCCTTGGAGGTCATCCCTGCGGGTTCAGTCCTGAGCCTTGTCATGGTGCTGTGGGAAGGGACTCCAACACCCAGCTGCCTGCTGGTGGGAGCTTTTCCCCTGGTGTGGAGCTCCCTGTTTCTCTGCTCCCACCTGGAAAGCAAGGAGGGAGCGCAGCCAAGGAGCAGCGTGCCAGCAATCCCGGCGGGCACACCGTCCCCAGGGCTGCTGCACATCAGCATAGTTGAGAGCAGTCCAAGGGACTTCTCCTGGGAATTAGGTGACTTACAGTGACTGCTCAGGGAGAGACAAACCCCTTCCCTGTGGCCCTTCTAGGATCTGCGTGGGTCCTGGCTGCTTCAGGAGCAGGAGGTTGCAGCGTTCATAACCTGCTGTGCTCAGCAGTGGAATGACAAACGGGAGGTCCCAGTGGGACCCCTCTCCCACAGTTCACCACGTTGCCAAGGGTTTTGTGGGCTGTGTCTGATACACAGCTCACATGGGGCTCTTGATGCTGTCTCTGTTTTTCTACTGCCCCTGATACTGTCCTGAAAGTCAAGCCAGCTTTGGGGTTCCTGTGTTCCTACCAGAGCTGGGTTTTTGTTTTAATTGATGTATTTGTCCTTATGGAGACTAATTAGTCACTAATCTGCGGAGTGTCTAGAGAGGGAGCTCATCTTCACTCCTCTGCTGTGTCTCCCCAGCTGCCAGATCCTGGATAGTGCTGGGTAGTCCTGGTGATGTTCTGCCACACAGGCTCTCCTGCTTTCAAACACCACAGCTGTCCCAGATGTTGCTCTGGAATCTCCATTTGTGTCTTCCTTTCTATTTTCTTGCTGTTAAAAGGAAGAGGGGAGCTGTGGGAGGAGCACTTTTCTGGTCCCAGTCTCTGGTAATTGTTGAAGTGTCAGCAATCATAAAGAAGAGTGGAGTCTAAATGAAATATCTTTCCTTCTTTTCCTAACAGAGCTCAGCTTATCCATTTTGTCACCTGAACTTACAAGTATCCATCAGTTAGAGGATGGAGATTTGCATAATTAGTGTTTTTGAGGTACCTTCTGAAATGCAGGAGAAGAACTCTTACGTGTCTCAGCTCTTATCTAATGAGGTGCTGACACAGAGGTATCCATGGAGACATCCATTATAAGACACTCTTCTGAAATTGGTTCTTTCCAATTCCTGTTAAAATGCCAAAGGGTTTTCTTGAGCATAATTTATACCATTTCTTTGCTCCATTCGTAAACAAAAATAGTTATGCCTGAATATGGTGAGAACTATCATTTTTAAAATGAGGTTTGCAAGCCCTTATTAAGGAACAGGGCTAGGGGTGAATTGGGAGGAAGGCACTGAGTTTCTTATGGATCCTACAGGATACTGGAGCTCAGAGAACTGCTGCTAAGAGCCTGTAGCCTAAGAGGGCTAAGAGCCATCTTGGCCTAGGAGAGGTGCTGAGCATCTCTGACCGTGGGGCACCCTCAGCATCTACCAGTTTGTGGTGCTGGGGGGACAAATTCCGCCCATCCACAGGTCCACCCACACTGGTCATGGAGATGTTTTCCTTCGAGCAGGATGACACCCAAACATCCCCAAGGGACTTCTGTGCCCTCCTTCCAGGGAGATGGAGTGGGGCAGCTGTGCAGTCACTGGCCCATGGGGTTTGCCAGCCTGTTAGGAATTATGGGAAGGGTTCAGGTAGGGAAGCAATCCTCTCTTTGTGCAGGCATGGCAAAAGCAGTGGGGTGCATAATTCTGGGGGTTTTGGGGTCAGGTGATCACATCAGTGTTGCGGTGCTGGGTTTTCTTTTTAAATTTCCCCTCTTTGCTCCCCTCTCTGCCAATGCTCCACTCATAGCCCTTGGCACTTTCACAGCCCTCTTCCAGTCCTGGAAAAGATGGTTGGGGGACATCAGGCCTTTCTAAAGCAAGAAAGATGCTGGCAGGGTCATGTTTTCTGTCACACAGCTCCAGGTGTGCTGTGGTTTTCCTGCTGCAAGCCTGGAGTTTGTGCCTTCCCCTGTCCGTGGCTGGGGGTGGCAGAGCCATCGTGCCAGGCTCAGCCAGCGAGGTGGTTTGTGATGCTGCAGCTCCTGCACGTGTCACTTTGGCTCTGACAGTCTGCACGGCGTTTGTACATGAGTGCTGTCTGTTGTTACAGCAATACACAGTTAAAACACCCAGAAAGGATCTAACTCCACCCATTCTCCCTGTCTTTCCTGTTTTCTTGCAGAGTGAAAATAGGAGTTTACAGAATCCTGCATAATCTGACTTAGTTATTTATAGCTCGGAGCTGTTGGGGTTTGTTTTTGAGTTCAGCTAATGGGTTATTCTTTGTTGGAGCTGTGAAAAGGATAGGGAAAATCCATACAATATTAGAAACCAGATTGAAGTGATGGTTAAAGTGTGGGAACACTCCTGCTCTGATCTGTTCCTGTATCCACAGGAATACCTGTAGTTGTATATTTATTAAAGAATCAATGTCAATCTCTAAAGCAGGAGGATTCTCCCAAAGGGAAGTGGGTTAGACCTGCCAGGTACAACTCACACCGTGTTAGTTAGTCTTGTAAACCATCTAGTTGCAGGGGACACTCCTGTGTCATGGTCTGAAGGCTCTGGTGGAAATTTGGGGGGCTGGAGATGTGCTGTTGGCTGCTGGGGCATCACCTCTGCACTCTCCCTTCAGCTCTGCTGCCTCCAGACATCCATCAGATCCACTGGGATGAGTGGTGGAAAGTTTCCTGCACAAGTCTGAGGAAGGTAGGGTTGGTTTTTCATCATGGACTTGCAGCATCTCATTGTTCATGTTGTGTGCTGCTTTGCACAGAAGGAAGATGGGCTTCTCACATACACCTGGAGTAGGTGGGTGTGGAGGTTGCTTGGGAATTAGGGTGCCACCTCAGGGAGAGGTCAGAGCCTAAAACTCCATCTTTCCCTGTCACCCAGGCATTCTCTCCCTCCCTCTCCTGGATTTGAGGGTTGCTGGGCAGCCCTCAAGCCGTGGAAACCTGCCGAGCTCCAAGAACTGGTGTCTCTTAAAGCCGCAGTTCACGGGCTGTGCTCCGTGTGCTGCCACAGAGGGACTTCTGAACATCCACGGGAAGTGAGTCTGGATAACAGGCAGCTTAAATTCATCTCGAGTGATCTATTGCCCTGTGCTTCTCTCCGTGGAAATCTGTCAGTGCTCTACAAGCCAATTTGGCTGGATAGCACAAGGTTAGGCACCTGGAATTGAGCTGCCTGCTCAGGCGTGGCCGTTGCGGAGCGGAGCAGTCCCTCAGCTGGAAAGATCTGGGTAAAATTAAACCAACAGCTGCACTCCTCTGGCAACGGGGAGCTTGGGGGACACTCACCAGGAGCAGGGAAGAGACAACTCCAACCTTTTCTGGGAGGGAGTGCCGCATAAAATACTTCAGTGACTGCAAGGGTTGTGCAGAGTGAGCGTGTCTGGTGGTGAAATCGGTACCCAGAGACCAATCTATTTATTTCTTTTTTGTAATTTTGTCAAAGAAGGGGGGAGAAGGGATTTGGCTGTTCAGGAAAAGCAGAAAAGATCTGAACATCTCAGGGTATTTGAAAGAGTTTCTCCTTTCAGCACATACTGGAGGCATCAGTGTCTGTTATCTGAGCCATCAGAATATTCAAGTCGCTGTGGATAATGTAGGCTTAAGTGGAAAAAGAAAAATGCAAAACCAGCCCCTTTTGCCAGCAGATTTCAGCCTGCCATCCGTCTCAGGCTGACACTGTGGATACTGAGCAGGGTTGCACGGGCAGGGAGGAGGGCTGGTGAAGCCAGGTTGTGCTGAGCAGGAATTAGGGAAGCTCAGAGGAGCTGCAGCATCCCAGATCTTTGAAAACACTGACGAAATTCTCAATGGGGAGCTCCCCCTGCGCCACTCCAGTGCCTGTGTCACCTCTGTTGTGCTCCTTGCCTCTCCATCCCTGCGGATGCTGTGGCTGCGAGGGCTTTGATGTGCAGATACAGTGACGCATGTTTCATTCCCGAATCAGAGCCTGGAGAGTTTTGGAATAGGGTGGATATTCAGGGCTCCACACTGTACACACTGCGGCAAAGGCACCGGCAGGAGGGAGGGCAAGGGGGGCACTTGGGGCTTGTGTGTGCAAGGGGAGCAGCAAAATGTGTCTGGAGACCCCTCTGGGTTGGTCCCTTGCTGCTCTTGCTGCCCGGCAAGTCTCTGGTTGCAGGAATTTTCTCCGGGGTTGAGAAAAAGGACATTTCGTGGTGGTTTCCCCATCCCTGCAGTGCTGCCAGCCCAAAGCATTCACAAGTCCTGAGTCAGTCCTCACCACGTGCCCCCAAAGTGTAACACTGAGGGGGAAAATTGCATCTTTGTTTTGGGTAGAAATATAAAGAATATGTTACTTTGGGGTTCTTTCTCTAAACTGGCCTTTGGGCTGGAGCTGTTGTGTTGGGTTTGACTCATGTGCCTCAGTCCTGTGCTCCTCTGCCTCTGCTCTTGCTCTCACTGGGAAATGCAGGCTGCTGGCACTGGAGGGAAAGGAATTCAAAGTTAACATCCTATGGCTCTGTGAGTTTTAGGATCTGTGACCTGAGCCAGGCTTCAAAACCCGCCATGCCTTGAGGCCCACAGGCAGAATTCTCCTGCTGCTGATAAAAGACCCCAGGAACCAGACTGAGATCTCGATTGTGGAGCAAAGAATTGATATCTTTTATACGGATTAGTCAGAGAAGAGTGACAGGCTAGATGCAGCACAAGGAGGGATCCCACTGCCTGCCTTCAGCTGGAATCTGCTGTGGGTTGTCTTGCAGGGGAAGGAGAGCTCGTGGTTTTCTTGCAGAACTGTCTATAAAGGCAGAAGTTGTCAGATTTTTGTGACCCTTAGCACTGTTTTTTCCTGAGCTTACTGCTTCCGCAGCACTGGCACGGCAGGGACTGTGCCAATGCTCCTTCCCCCCATCCCAGCTCCGAGAGCCTCCGGTGGCACGGGAAAAGGATCTTCCTTCGCTGCTCAGTGCCCTTCTGCAGGAACAGCTCATCTGTCTCTCGCAGGCTCGCCAGCACTGAGTTGGGTTTATGTTCCACTTGTGGCTAATGTTAATTTATAACCCCTTTTCTCTCTCTGGCACCGTGCTTTAGCTTCTGATTTGAAAATTAAGCTAATAGCATTTCAGGTAATTTAAAGGCTCTGTATGTGGAGTATATGCCTGGTGGGAATATGCAGCAGGTAGTTTCCCACGTAAAGAAGGTTAAAGGCCTTTGTGAAAGCTGGAAATTTCCTTTGCTTTCCAAACAAGCTTCTCATCCAAAAATAGCAACGAGCTGGTAGCTTGGCTTCTCCTTGTTTATTAGCAGCAGATGCTGCTAATAGATGCAGAGGGTGGTGGGGAGGAGCAGCCTGCACCAGGGCACCAAGGTGCCTTGCTGATTGCTGATCCAAAACAGACACTCATCACAGGATCAGATCCACATGTTCCTTGTGGGATTCCCAGGCACGCTCCCATTGCAGGGAAAATGCAGCAGTGACAGGCTTTTATTGGCTCCCGGCTGTCCCAATTGGCAAGGAAATAATCCCACCAAAGAAGCTGTTTTGTTGTGCAGTAGCCACTGGCTTTTATACCTGTGCAGGAAGATGTTCCCTGTCTGCATGGGAGGGTTGTGCAGGAATGGGGACAGGAGCTGGCTTTTAAATTTTGGGGCTCTTCTGGGAAAATCTGTGTCCTTCCACTGCAGAACTGTGCATTTTGCAGGAATAAAAAAAAAAAAAAGAGTGAAACCAAGCTTGTGTTCCTGGCACGAACCTGCCTTTCCCCGAGTGCCAGCACTGCCTGCCACAGCCTGTGCTGTTGCTGTGGCTGAGGTCAGGGCTGCCTCACACGGCTGCGCTCCGGAAGGGAACAGTGAAGCCCTGGGAGCTGCTGCCACCGTGGCTCTTGGGCTCTTCTGGCAGGTGGTGTCCACGTCCTGCTCTGGGGTGTTGCCTTCCTTGGGTGCTTTTGGGAGAATGAGGGGTGCAGCATCGGGGTGCCCCACTGAGGACCTTCAGAAATTCAGTCTGTGCTGTGGAGCGAGTCCTCCTTGTGCACAGTGTTGTAGGAATTCTCGTGGTTCCCCTGTGGGAGCACAGCCGTGGCTGGGCTCTGCACACAAGGGGCTGGATCCTGCACACCTCCAGGCTGGGATTTGCACAGCGGTCTGCAACGCTTCTAAAGGCCAGATTCCATCCAGCCTCTGCCTGGGCCCTGGATTCGGGAGGTTTGCTCTTGGCTCACGGAGCGCTGGGAGGGTGTTACTTGATGGGAATCAAAGATGACTCTGGGGAGTGCTGAAAATCATGCTGTAGGTGTGGTGGAGCCCATGGGTGGCCCAGGTCTTCTTCTGGGAACGGTTGGCCTCTTTCCAGAGCAAGTGACACCGCTGAAGAGGCCACAGGATGTGATTCCCATGAATCCTTCTCGTAGCCCTGTGGTTGCCTCTTGGATCTTCTTTGGTTAATGTCTGTCCACCCTGTTAACATCATCCAGAACACGCCTTTCCACAAACAGCAATTCCTCACGCTCTGATGTGGTTCCTGGAAAACTTCTTTGTGTCCAGTGCTCTTTTATTTTCTATTTCCTCCAGCTCCCTGGTTTTTTAGCTTAGAGAACAGAACAAAAGACGCTACTGAATTCCAGTAATTACAGCCATCCAAGCAGGTACACCCATGATTGGTTTAATAAGGCCACAATGCGTCAAACCTTTCATAGAGTCATTAAGGTTGGAAAAGTCCTCCAGGGTCATCAACTCCGAACTTTGTTTCTGAGAAGGGGGGAAAGAAGTCCCGTGGTACTTCAGTACAGCTTATGACTGTTTCTGTGTGTAATTTGCAAACCATTAAAGCCAGGCCTGCTGGTGGCCCAAAAAGGCAGAATGCAGTCACAAAAATGGAAACAAATTATGCAGTTCCCCACTG
This sequence comes from Sclerurus mexicanus, assembly GCA_013396755.1. Lineage (NCBI taxonomy): Eukaryota > Metazoa > Chordata > Aves > Passeriformes > Furnariidae > Sclerurus > Sclerurus mexicanus. The sequence goes on along the minus strand of VWZF01001600.1, from coordinate 99,396 downwards.
TCATCCAGCTCCTTGAAAGTGAAATATCCAGGAGGAATTTTAGCTCGTGACTTTTGATGCTCTAACCCAGTTGCAGCAGGGCTTTTGCAAGGCAGGAGTTAAACCCACTTCATTTCCATTTGTTGTGGAGTTGTGTCTTTGGTGGCCGGGCTGAAGAAGGAGTGAACACTGAGCCATCAGGGGATTTATCATTTGAAAACTAAGGAGACTGGGAATATTGATACACAGGAAGGGCAGCATGATCTGACCCCAGGTATGCTGTGTTCAGCACTGTGTGGTGGGATCAGAAATGAGGAAGAGGGGATGGCAGGAGCCTGGAGGTGTGACGAACATGCCCTGGTTGCACAGAGCTGGCACGGGAGCTCTGGGTGTGGGCTGCTGTGATTTGGGTCAAAGCCACCTCTGTGTCTTTGGGTAGCAGCTCCCCAGAACAGAATCTGCAAATCCACGTTCAGGTCCCTGAAGCCCCTCGGGATTTTTCAGTGGGGGTTCCAGGGGATGCAAAGTGTTTCTTCACCTCATTGCTCCCACCCTGGCCCTGCAGAGACATGTAGGTTGTAATGAAGTGCTTTAGGAAGAGCCACTTGAGCTGGTTCTTCCTTCCTTATCAACAACATATATTTGCAGAAGGCCCAGACCCGCCAGTGTGGTGAATTTTGGCTGATGGGCATTAATCCAGTCCCCCTCTGATGGTGGGTGTTGCAGTGCTGACCCAGGGGGTTTATCCAGGTCTTCCATGAGGTGACAGCAGGAGGCAGAGGCTGTTGGGGCTAACAACAGACAGGCTGGAGGAATAAAACCTGCAGCTGCTGCAGACAGTCTATTTTATCACCTTTGTTCTCTTTTTAGCCACCTGACTATTCCTGGAAGAGCTAATATTAGCTCCCCCATTTATTTCTTAGAAGCTGGGAAAACAAGAACCTGATTGAAAGTCCTGGTTTCCAGGTGAACTGATGGCTGCTCGGTACGGTTGGCTCCGAAGAGCCTGGTAAACTCTTGCATCACCAGCCCTCAGTGTGGGGAGGCGCTGAAATCCGGGGTTATGGAAGTGGCAGCGTGAGAGGGATCAAAACTATTGAGCAGTGTATTTAATCTTAGCTGTTTGGGAGGCACTTCCTGTGCCATCCCCAGTCCGGATACAGATAGTGGTGGAACCTGCCTGCTTCGCTCTGCTGGACACAAGCAGGTCCTGAGATGTTTCAGTTAGAGGTTTGGTGCGAAAAGTCAGAATTTTGGCAGGATATTTGCCCAGGAGCTGCCAGTGTGTCTTGTCCTGCCACTTCCACGCCCTCGCACTCCAGATGCTAAGGGCTAGATTAGAGCGGGGGAAGTGAGCGTCGGCAGGGATTGCAGAGCTCTGTGCCTGCTCCTGAGTGACATCCCCAGCAGAGCTGCTCCGGTTACTGGGCACGGATGGTCCTCCTCGCTGCCACTGCCAGCTCCGGCTGGGACCCGGCACACGGCAGCGCTCCTGCTGCTCCCTAACATCACCAGGTGAAAGCAGCCTCTGGCCGGTGCCTTTGTCACCACACCTGGGCAGGGTGGCCTTTGCTGCCTTCTCCCAGGGCTGGGATGTCACTGGGGAGAGAGCGGCGAGCAGTGCTCTGTCTCCACCTTCCTCAGGCCGTGGTGGGGTGGGACAGACCTGGAAAGCTCCCTGTGGGAGCGGGGATGGCTCGGCCTTGGGTTAAGGGAAGGAAGGCGAGGCAGGATCACAGAATCCCAGAATGTGCTGAGTTAGAAGGGACCCACAAAGACCATCCCCAGGGTCACACCCGGTGCCCCAGAGGGTCATCCAAACCCTCCTGGAGCTCTGGCAGCCTTGGGGCCGTGCCCACTGCCCTGGGGAGCCTGGGCAGTGCCCACCACCCTCTGGGGGAAGAACCTTTCCCTGAGATCCACCAACCCTGCCCTGACACAACTCCAGGCCATTCCCTTGGACTCTCATGATGTCAGGCTTTCCTTCCCCAGAGCTGGACAGGGACTGGTGGGACTGGAGCACCGGCAATGGGAGGAAGATAGGCTGGGTATGTCTCACCTCTGGGCTGGCTGTGGGATCCACCAGGATCCTTCTGTGCTGGTAGCAGTGCCGGAAAGCCTGGGTAACCCCAACCTGCTTGCAAAGGGCATCGAACCCAAGCCGGGCATGGAAAAGCCCTGTCCTTGCTGCCTTGAGACACCTGAAGAAGGGCTTGGTTTCTCCCAGGAGTGTGTGAGCTGAGGGGGAGATGCTTCTCCTCGTGAATAAACCATGAGTGGCAGTCAGGAGCAGAGGTTTTAATTACAAAGCTCATCAATAGCTGCCATCTTGAAAAGCAGCACGTGTGGCATCCCTTGGTGAGCAGTTGGCATGGGGGCCACCTGAGGCACTGGGAGACGTTCTCAAAGCTGCTGCAAAACCAGCTAAATAATTAAAACTAATAATAATAATGAAAAAAAAGCCTGACAACCTCAGTGTTTAAAAATTAAACATTTCGATGAAATATTAAATGCCAATTATTTCCTTGCACTTGTGCTGGCATCGGCTCTCTTGATGTTGGCAGTTTAACTTCACATAGCAGTAATTGAAGTGTATTGTCAGCATTCATGTTACATTTACCACCCAGGCCCAAACGCAACAGTTCCAAAGGCCGTGTTTGATTTGTAGCGTTGAGTACTTTGAAGTCTGCTTTAGTGCATTGGTCACACTGCTGTGAATACCAAAACCAGCCACCCAAATGCCATGGCATCCTGGCTGTTTAAAAATGCCCCCGTGTTGCCCGGAGGAGCTGCCGGTCTCATTTCAGCTGTGAGCTCGGTGAGATGGGCTTAATCGATGCACCAGAGACTGAGTGAAACGCAGAATGAGAGGGCAAGAGGATATTTGGAAAGCATTTTATGGCTCTCGTGTTTTGTGTGTCATTTTAACTTCTCGGTGCCGTTGCATTAATTATTTGATATTTTACAAAAAGGAGTTGAACTTAGCGCAGGGTGGGCAGATGAAAGAGGTGACTGGCAGAGGAAACTGCTGCACGTTCCTTTGTTTACCTGCTTTCCTCTCTGTGGAAGGAGGTACCAGTTTTTTGGGGTTTTTTTTGAAGACAGCTGCTAATGCTGTGCATGAAGAAAACGTCAGTCCCTTTCTCCTCCATGAGACTGATTTCATGGAATCACAGAACGGTTTGGGTTGGAAGGGACCTTCAAAAATCAACTAGTCCAACTGCCCTGCCACGGGCTGGGACACCTTCCACTAGAGCAGGTTGGTCCAATAGGCCCTGTCCAGCCTGGCCACGAACACTTCCTGGGATGTAAACCCTTTTTTTGTGTTTCCCCCCAAATAGTGAGGTACTTTACACATTTCTAATCACCTTGGGGTGGGAGAGGATGGGCTGCAAACACCTGAGAATTGTTTTTCACCTCCCACAGCACTTACTGGGAGGTTTGCTCATGTTTGCCTCTCGGAGGCTCCTTTCTCTGCCCTGTGCCTGCTCTTGCCAAGGCACCTGCTGTTGGTTTGGGTGCTTGTGCCCTCTCCTAAGGTGCCTCGTGGAGAGGACACAGTGTGTGGACAGAATCCTGGAATCACAGGATCATTAAGGTTGGAAAAGAACTTCACGGTCATCAAGTCAGGATCTCAACCCAGAACCACCACCACATTCTCCACTAACTCGTGTCTTCAAGTGCCACATCCACACATTTTTTTAACACTCAGATTTCTTCAAACTGGAGAAATTTTTGCATTTGTGGGTATTTGTCTTGCTGTTTCATTGTCTCAAAGACATTCAGGCAGCTTTCTTGGAAAAAAGAAAGCTTTTCTCCCCTCCCACCTTATCAGTTCAGGAGTCTTAAAAATGTTCTGATGTGCAGTTCCAGCTGGGATTTCTAAAGCAGGCAGGAGATGTATGTGAAGGCACGTTTGGGAATAAGAGCAGGAGCCTTGTTGAAGGAAAAGTATTTGTTGGTTTGGTGGAATGTGCCTTGTTAAAGGGACCAGCATCTCTTGTCTCTGAGAGAGCAGCTCAACAAGACAGATAAGAGTGGGAGAAGCAGTGAGAGCCTAGGGATGATTTGGGATTCCCAAAGCTTGGCTCAGAGTCTGGAAATGATATTGCGGGACATATTTTCAGCTCAAAAGTTGAACACTGAAAGTCGATATGAAATGTTGGGATTTTGCTGAATGGTTTTGGAGAGAGAGAGAGAGAGAGAGAGAGCAAGGGGGTCTAGTTGAGGAATCAGAGTCAGATCTTCCCACTGTTCATGGAAGCAGCATCTCCCAGCGTGGTGTCACACGAGTGCTGCTCCTTGGGCAGGTGGGCGTGGGGCGTGTTGGTCACACACAAAAGCGCTTCTGAAAGGGTAAAGAAACGGTGATTTATTCTTGGAAATGTAAGTGGGGGTGGCACAGGCGGGACAGATGGCTCAGGGGGCTTGTGTCCATGGGGAACTGGCACTGTGATGGGCAGTGGTAGGGCCCCCTGTCCAGATGCCCCAGTACCAATATCTGTGCACAGATGGGGACTGGAGGTGCTTTGAGGGCACAGCCCTGTCCGTCTCCGCATCCAGGGGCATTGTGCTTGGTGTTCTCAGCTCAGTGAGGAGGTGGTTTGCTCTCAGGAGGGGCTGGATGGGGTCCTGCCTTGGGGCAGAGGTTGGTCTTATTATGGCAATGTCATGGGGGTGAGGAATGGATGGGTCAGGGCTTTCCTCTTTTTGGGGTGGTCTCTCTAACCGTGTTTAATGAATAGTGCAGTGAGGCTTTTGTTGCTGGTGCTTATCCAATACCTGTTTTGGAGTCTTGGGGGTTGTAAAATCACCATCTCTAGCCAACTCTAAATTCCCTAAAAAGTTGTAAAAGCAGAGACAATTAGCAGACTCAGTGGGAGAAGCGCTTTCAGGGAGAAGCAATTTAATGTGCTTCCAGCCTGTGTATCTGTGCAGTGCACTGTCTGAACATACCAGAGGTGCTTTTCCAGCAAGCTTCACATACTCTGAGTTTTCAGGGTTCAGTAGTCTTCCTAAACTCCAGAAAGCACTAATCTCCTTGAGAGAACAAATAAAGCAAGTGGACATTAAAAAAAAAAAGTAAAAAATGAGTCATTTCATCAGGGATAAATTGCCGTGTTGTTCCTGCCAACATGCTCCCAGCAGCTCTGGTCACAGGGCACCAGCTGGTTCTGGGGGAGCTTCTGCAGGTACCCAGGCAGGTCAGACCCACCATCCTCCTGTGAGCACCAAGGATGGCTCTTGGCGGTGAGCTCTGTTGGGATTGGAAGGGTTTGCTAAAACCTACATGCTTTACAGGGAGAACTGGAGTGAGGAGCTGCTTCCTGCTGAGGCAGCAGCGGGGCTGCCAAAGCTTGTGGCCCCTCGTTGTTCCTCAGCCTGGTGTGCTCGGGTCTGGGGAAAGGGTTTGAAAGGAAGGGGGTTTGCAGCAAGAAGCAGCTCCCTGGTGGCACCACTGGCTCCCTGGCAGGGCAGAGGGCAGGGAGGGACCGGGATTGCTCAGCACACCCAGGGTAGTCGAGAAAGGACCAGTTTCCAGTGTCCCCTGTGCCTTGGTCAGGTTCTTCCCAGAGAAAAGGAGCTTCCACAGGCTAAATCCAGGACTGTGTGAGACTGCCAGGCATTTGTGAGTCCTGCTCAGGAGTATTCCCCCAGGGAACATCCCTGCTGGCACCAGTGCCCACCCTGCACTGCTAAACCAAGAGCCACTGACAGCCCAGCAGCAATAACATCCTGGGAGCTTGCACTAAATCCAAGTGTTGGAGCCTGTGGGACAGCAATGCCCAGTAAGGCACCTCCCCATCTTCTCCTCTTCAGTCATCATGACTGTACAGCAGTGACAGGCCAGGCTTGTGCTGAATAGTTTCATTAAGGGCTGCTTGAATATTTTCCATTGAGACTGTGGGGTTTGGTCAAAAAACTCGATTTACAATCAATTTTTACGTTCATTCTGCTGCCTGGGAGTTTTTCCCTTCTCTTTGAGGGTGAAGGCTCAAAGGGAAGGATCGGAAAGTTTTATGGCTCTGAACCATAATCAAATCAACATACTTCGCTTTCAGGTTTTAGTTGAAACTGAAAGTTTTCTTCAGAAAGCTCGTTAAAAACAAAAATAAACAAAACAAACCCTCCAGAGCCAAAGGCAGCTTTAATATCTATGTTTTGTGCAGAAGCCCCAGTTTTGTGCTCAGCTCCGTGCTGCTTGGGGTGCAACGCGTGTTTGAGTGTTCTTGCCTTGGGGCTCAGTCTGTTGTAGGGGTTTCTGTGGGCTGTCAGAGAATGGCAGCCCTCAACAACCAGCTCTGTTTCAGTGAAAGGGAACGGGAATATTGTCTGTAATTCCTGTAAATGAGTGTGCAGTGATTGGAGGTCTTATGGGATTGAGCATTAGGAATATTACAGAGAAGTGAATGCTCGAGAGCTCGAGAGCTCGGCCCCGTTGCTCGGGCTGGTTTGTGTAGGTGTGAGGGCAGTGGGAGCAGAGAACACCTGGGGGATCACAGGGGTTGGCCCCATCAGGGATGGGGGATCAGAGCTCTCAGTGGTGGTAAAAATAACACTGAAACATGAGAGGAGTGAAGGGCAAAGAAAAGAAAAAGCTCTGATGGGGGGAGAGATCCCGATGAGCCATTTTCACTCTCCATGTGGTTTCTGTAGCCACCGAGTCCTGGATATTCTGGGAGGTTTAACTATCACTAGCAAATAGAGCCTGAGCATCAAGTAAGCAACGAAAGAGTGTGAGCTGTGAGTGGAAAACAGCTGGCAGTGCACAAGGGCTGGGCAGACAGACTGAGGTGTGTCAGGTCCAGGTTTGCTATTCTGAGTGTGAGGCATACAGGGAAAGAAGCACTTGTTCCATATTTTTGTTGGTGTGTTTTGTTGGGTTTTTTTTTCTGGTTTGGTTCAGGTTTTTTTAGGGGATTAATTGGTTTTTGAAAGAGGTTTCCCATTGTTTTTCTTTTCAAGCCTCAAAGTCAGAGGGGTAAGTCTGGATTACTGCTGGGGACTTTGGAGGAAAGAGAAGACTCCTGGTGAATAGTCCTCCAGAGCTGGGTCCCAGCAAAGTGGTCTCCTGGTTTCCAGATGGAATTGTAGGCATCAAAGCAAATGATTTAACAGAATGTCCTCCAATAAGCAGCAGTTCTGTGAATCTTTGCCAAAATCCAGTTTTTCTTTGGTTTCCATGAAAGTTTTACAAGCTCAAAGCACTTGGGAAGTGGTTTGGAGGAAATGTAACCAAATAAAGCTGAGCATCAGTTGGAGTTGCTGGTGTAGCCAGAACATGGATAGAGAGTTGTCTACTGTAGTTGAGTTGGAAAAGCTAATTCCCTCTTTCCTCTTTGGATTAAACAAAATTTCTGTCCTTGTAGAAGAAAACTGCTTTGTTTCTAGTTGCGTGTTCATGAGAAATGGCATTAGAAGGATGCTGTGACAACATTCTGCCCTTGCTGGTCCTGCTTGGGAAAAATGAGTGTCATTTCCAGAGAGAAGAGGAGGAAAATCAAAGTTATTCAGTGTATTTCATCCAGGAAAGGATCCAAGGATCCGAGACACCAAGTGTGTCCTCTTGTGGCTTCTCAGGATTTCTGTTAAATTCCCCACCTTCTGTAATGAACCGTGTTCTCTCCAACATGAGCAGTGACTGGACAGGATTGTTTTACCACCAAGGAAAAATCATCAACCAATAACCAGTGGTTTTTATCACCCTGCAGTGCCTTCAAGCAATATGCATTTTATCTCTATACACAGATTAAGGAGAAATCAGGTCACAGCCCCAGACTTTGGGTGAATGGAGAACACTGACCTCAGAGCCACAGGTTTTGCCATCCTGGGAGAACGTGTGCTCAGACTTTAAACCCCTGTGCCTGGTGGTTTTGAGCAGTTCCCATGTGAAAATCCACTTCACATCCACGGGCAGGCAGCGAAGAACCCCCTGATGCGTCTCCATGTCCCCTTTGGTGGGTTTATAACTAGCCTGGGTGTGTCACCGAGCCCTGTGAAGGCATCTTTACATACATTTAATGGGTCTTGGCAGCCCCGTTTGCCCTCTGAATTCGTGTGTGGGACTGACCCCTGACTGGTGGTTCTGGGAGCTGTGAATGAGAGCAACTTTGTGCCAGAAGCTCTAGCAGTGAGCTGCCACCTCACAGGGGCATTTGCCTTTGGAAGAAGAACATGCTGGAGTAATGATGCAGAGCCCGGCATGGGAGCCAGCTGCTGTTTGCCCATGGGATGCATCCCTCAGCTATCCTGGTGCTTCCCGTGTTCCTTTGTGCCAGCTGGGAGCTGGGACATTGCATACCCAGGCTGTGAGTGCAATTCAGAGCTGGAGGAAGTTCTGTATGGGTTTGATGTGTCTTTCTGATGAAAAGGCCCATATATCAGTGAGGGATTAGAGTCACTCAGAGGCTTGGAGGAACCCCATCCCTCCTTCCTCTCCCTGAATTCGGTGGGATCATCGTGTCCTTAACAGTGGTTTGCAGGAGCCTTAATCAAATTCCCTTTCTGGCAGAGCTGACACCGGAGCATTCCCGTCTGCTGGAGGTACCGGCACTAAGGATTTATGTGCCCAAAACTGTGCCCTAGTTGTGCTTATCCGGACACATGTGGGATAATGCAGAGCACGGGGTTTATTAATAGAACCCAGCAGCCAACATATGGCTGCGTAGTGGAGGCAGAGTAAAGCATAAGCCACGCGTTTCTTTTTAAGAACTTGTATTCACACCTTTCACTTCCCACAGGATATTTCTGTGAGGCATCTACAGTTAGTCTGCTATGCCCAACAGGCTATTTTTATATCCTCACCACATAGCTTAATTAAGAAAAGTTGTGTTTTATAAACAGTCCCGCACATTTCAAACCCGCTCCCTTCAAAAGCAAACCCACCCCGGGAAGATCCAGGTGGGAAATGGCAGCGGACTGCTTGGATCGGCCCCCACCAGAGGAATTTTCTGGCTGTGCTGGCAGCCCGGGGTGCAGCTTGGCTGGACCCTGTTGTGCATTTCACGTGTTCCCAGTGCCATTGGAGGGCCCATCTGCAGCAGGCAAGGGCTGCACCCCCAGCGCTGAGCTCAACCCTCTCTCTGCTCCTGCCTTGACTTTTTCACGGCTGAGCTTTTCAGGTGTTCCAGCAATGGTGTTCAGCTTGTGTTTCCAGAAGCTGTAGATCTGGGGAGAACTTTGAAAACATGATCTTGCAGCCTTACTTGGGCTCGTGTGCAACTAATCATGGTGATTTCTTCCTTGAGGAAGGATGTCCATCCACGTTTTGTGAAAATTTAGGGCAAAGCACAAAGTCTTCAATTCTCCTAGGTGGAACACAGGGAGATTTCCGATCACTGCCTGCGTAACTCATTTCTCCTGCCATATTCTTAACATTGTCAAGATTGGCAGTTTGGAGGAATTACAGTCTCGGAGGTGTTAGGACACTCATCCCGCCTGCCAACATCCCGTTCTAAGAACCTGGGAAGATTAGTTCAGAGCGTAGATTTTTCCCATGCTGAAGTTCATAAGGATGAAAAGCTCCATGTGGGATATATCTGTGCAACTTCAGTGACAAAAATTGCTAAGCACATTACATATAAATAGCAAACTGCCTTCTTTAGGGACTGATACAGACTGCTCCCGAGATGGCTTAGCAGACAAGTAAATAGTAAAATATGGGTATATTTAGCACTCCAGAAGGCGATGGATGGTGTTCAGACTGCACATCACACAGGCTCTTAAAGTCTTTACCTCTGTATAATCCCTTGTACTCAGCAGTGATGTGGTGGCACATTTGGGACCTAATTACAAGCTCCACTGCCAGTGCAAGTACCAAAGGGTGAAGGACAGTTTTGGAAGGCAGAGGGGGGACCTGACTTAGGAATCCTGAGTAGCAGGGAAGGAGATGCAGGAAAAGGCCGATGCAGTTTGATGGGATTTGGATTAAAAATGCTTTAATGGGATTTGGGCATAATTGTGGGTTTAATGCCTGCCTGCCTCATTGGTTCATACAGATGCTGCCTGGGTGGGTGTTCTGTGGTTTGCATCCACCTCTTCCCCCATCACTCCTGAATGGCTGTGGTCGCACAAGGAGGCAGATGTTGCAGGAGCCCCTGCAGTGTCACAGCACATCCCTGGGGGGCAGAGGGGGAGACGTGCCTGAGGCGACAGCCCGAGAGCCAGAGGGGTTGTCTGTTAACCTTTCCCAAGTGAGTTCAGAACAAGTTTCCCTTCTGGATTTTTTTCCTGGTTGTGTCAAGCTTGAGACCTTCCCATTTCAAACTCCCCCTGTTTTCCCAAGGCTGTTGAAAAGACTCAGGTGTGCTGGTTGCCCGACAAGCCTGGGAAAACTGCAAAGAATCCTTGCAAGTGTGATCTTTAAATCAGGCCCACCAACGCGCTTGGATAGCATCCCTCACCTCTTTCTTCCCTTTTTCTTAGCCTTTTATAAGGACATTTCTGCTGGTGTTGAGGATGTTCATCCAACATTCACACCCACACACACATTTTGTGGTGATCTAATGATGCCAAGACAGCGAGTGTTGGTTTTTTAGCTAAAATAAATTAATTGGTAGAACTGTGTTGCAGTTAGTGGAAGGGAGCCGTCTTGGACTGGTTTTACCTTGTTGTCTTCCTTCCAAGAACGCTGCCCCCCTAAACAGTGCTCATTATTTAAGATGAAGGCCACCGACCCTGCTGGTTGTCCTTAGAGGATGAGTGAAGCTTATGTGCAAACAAAGTCCCAGCACTCCTGTAGCTGGAGAAACCACGTCACCAAATGTGGCACCTGACGTGTGGTGCAGATGATCTTTAAAATCCTTGAGCAATCCTGACTGAGGTCAGTATATTGAGAAACAGTTCATTGAGGAGCTTTTCCTACTGTGTCAAGTTACACCCTCACTAGAGCTCTCCTGGTGAGGTCAGGGCGTCTCAGCGTGGGATTTTTCTCTCTCCTGCTTTACTACAAGCACGCTGGCGTTGTAAGGTGTGAGCAGACCTGGCTGGTGTGGGGTGACACGATGACAGTAATACGGAGTGGCTCTTGTTTGTCCTTGGCAGTGGTGCATGAACAAGGATCAGTCTCGTGAAGGGGGACGTCGCAGAGCAGAGAAGCACACCCAGACAGAGCGTGTGGGGACGTGGCTCTGCTGCAGCAGCCCCGAGTCTGGGGCGGGCAGGATGAACTTCAGACCCCAACCCACCGTGTGCTGTTCGGCAGCCGCTGATGGGAGTGACCATTGCAAAGGGTGTGACCCCTTCTCGGGGCTCAGCACCTGCTGGGGTTCCTGCTGGCTCCCTGGGGCAGCCCCATTTGTTTGCAGAAGCTGCAGGGTTTCATGTTCCATCCCCTTCCTTTCCAAGCCTCCAGCCACTAGAGGGAGAGAACGCCACGTATTTATGGCTTCATTTGTGCGTGGGGATGTGTTTAATAAAGGAATTGCTTTCCTGCAGCAAGGCTTTCCAATAGCTGGGTTTAACCCCTTTATTTATCTGGCCGCAGTTTTATGACTGCTCCTGAGATTTGACCTCTGTAGACCTCGGCTGGTTTATGACCTCAAATTCTAACAGCTCTGGAAGATGTTGAACAATCCCCGCCCGTGTTTTACACCCTGTATTTGCTGTCGAGCATCCCTGCTGTGAAATGGCTTCCATGGGGAAAGCTTTGGCTCCTGCTGGATGTGCCTGTCGGCTTGTGTTACTGCACAGCCCACTGCACTGACCCACAGGAGCTGCAGCGGGCTCTGCACCAAGGGACACCAGTCCCCCTGCCCTCTGCTTTCTTCCCGGCAAGCCAGAGACCCTTTGAGCCCGTGGCCTGCTTCCTCGGCAATAATAAAACAAGCCCAGGAGGGATCTCATTTCATTTGGAGTTAAACCATTGAGTTAGTAATTATTGTAGGCAGATGAGTTTTGAGTGATTTCAGAGGACGCCAGCAAGGAGTTAGGGGTTTAGGGGAGGAAACGGGGCTGGGAGCTTTAAGAAGGCGATGTCAGAAAGTGAATTTGATAAGCTTTTGAAAGTGAAGCAAGATTGAAACTTTGCTTTGCAGATTGAGCTCAGAGGGAACTGTGGGACTTGGAGGGGACTTGAAAAGCATCTGGGGATGAAAACAGCGCGTTCAGCGGGTTTGGAGAGCTGCAGCCTTGGGTCTGCAGTGCTGTTTCTCAGGTGAATTTACATCCCTCTGCAGATGGTGGGTGGGGAAGAGAGAGTCTCTGTGCCTCTCTTTTGACTCCAGAGGGTGACTCAAGGCAGGGCTCTCTCGGAAGGAAAACCTCACGATGCTTTAGCAACCCAAAACACTGAAGGAGAGCATCTCTCTGGGAAATGTTCCTGACTCTGAAAGTCAGTAGTTCCAGTTGATAGAGACACTCAGCAAAGAGGTTTCCTTAGGCTGATGGGAGCTGCAGCTGATGCTCCAGCTCAAGAAGTTCTCCTGGTGAGGCTGGGCTCATCCCAGCTGCTTCTTTCCCTGCCTGTTTCTCTTTCCCAGATGTGCCCTGGCTGGCACAGCTGATGGCAGGCACGAGAAAGCAGGGGGAGAAAGGTGCAGGAAGGCACTAGAAACCTTGGGATTCACCTTACCCAGGCACTTGGAAAATATACTTCATCCTGGAGAAGGTGGCCAAACACTCCTCGTTGTCCTGAGGTTGGGCTGCTCTGGGAGCCCCCCCTGCTCTCTGCACCCCTGGCTTGGCCAAGGGTGTCCTAACACGTCCTGGTACCTCAGAGTAACTGAGGCCATGGAAACAGGGCTGTGAGCTGAGCTGCTCAAGCTGGGCCTCCAGGGCCACAGGCCACAGCCTGAATTAAAGACCAGAGCGAGGAGGGTGATGAGCGAGCGTGAGAGGCTCCTCCGCATCACTCTGTGCATCCCGATGAACCGCGGCCATCGCCTTATAAACACGACCTGCTCGTTAAGCTTCACCTCCTGGTGGAGATGTGAGGTCTTGGGGGACCAACCTCCTTGCCTTCTGCTTTGCTTCCTGAGAGCCAAGCTGTGAAATTGTTATTCCAGCAGGAGTGCTGTGGGTTTGAGTGGGAGCTGTGCCGTGGCTGGGTCACCCCGTGCCGTCTCAGCAGGGGCAGGTATCTCCGTGGCTGGGAAAGCATTTCTGTTCCAGGCTTTCGTGTATATTTTGAGGGTGTAGGACCAAGTCGGGATGCCTCTTCCAAAGGCACCCAGCTCCAGGGAGATGCCCCCTGCATTTGGGTGGGGGAGAATGGCCAGGCTGGAGCCGGGCTGTGAGTCTGGCTGTTGCTGGGACAAGGGAGGGCTGTAAGAGCCCCCAGGCCATGAGACGTGGCCGTGCTGGGGGCCCTGGAGGCTCCATCCCTGGCTTCTGCATGGGAACATCCCTCCAGGCACCAGGGAGGATCAAGCCTGCAGGGGGTATGGCTTTGTCAGTCCCTTCTGACCTCAAAACACACGACCCAGGGCAACATTTATTGTTTCCCTGTAGATTTTCTCCTGAATAGCAATACTAAGCTCTAGTTTTCTTTTTAAAAAAATCTTTTTTGGCTGCAGATCTCTTAGTACGCAAATGAAATGAATTTATATATGAGCATTGTGCTACTTGCAAAGCCCTTTCAGTTTCAAATTTAGTTTTATTCCTTTTCTTAATCTCCATAGGATTTTCCCTAAATAAGCAGAACTAGGGCAGTGCTAGTGACAGATGGACATAAGGAAGACTTGGATGCTGGAGAGACTTTACTGGGCTTGGGGAAGCTGAACTGGGGTGCTTCCCCCACCACCCTAAGAGTTTAATTTGCCTGCAGGTTATTAATTTTCACCTCTAAAGCAGAGGTCTTGGCAACAGAGTGCGTTCCTTGGCAACAGACTCCTCGGGTTCATTAAAGCAGGGGTGGGAGGCTTCAAAATGCCACCGCTGGAAAAAGTTGAAAGATATTAGCAAATCAAATGGGCTGAGGCATGAGGAGTCTTGTCAGTCAGGCGGGGGTGGCAAGGAGAAGGAATAGTAAACAAGGTGCAAAACTCGGAGGGAACCTGAAGGAGGCAGGTCTGGGATTTGCCTGTTCTCCTGCCTTCCCAAGGGCCGAGCCGTGGCTCAGCCCAGCTATCCCACACAGTCCACTTAATGAAGAAATTGCTTTTTAAGAACAGGTTTACAAACTCTGGCTTCGCACTCGGGCTGCATAGAAGTTGCAGTTTGTTTTGGTCCTCTCAAAAATGGAAGCAGTAGTTTTGTTAGTAAAATCCAAAAAGCCCTTTAGGGAGAGTCTGCGAGAGCGTGGCCGTGGCCTTTCCCATCCCTTCCCTCCCTTAGCATGGAGCAGGCTCTGTGTGACACACACCTCTGCCTGGAGCCAGGCTGGGGGCTGTTTGCACTGGGACTGCTAAATATAAATATACCAAATAATTAATTATGCCCCATGTACGTAGTTAAATTACTCTCGTTTGCACCAGCATAGAGAGTGTACATACGAGTAGCTGATGTGGCCTGGGGAAGGGGTTTGGAGCAGAGGGAGCCAGGTTTGGGCTCCCTTGTGTGTCCCTGCCAGTGTCTGATGTGTAACCTTGGCAAGTGTGGGGAAGCCCCCAAGCCCTGGTTCGCAGGGAATGGTCTTTCTCCCTTCCTGTGTTAAACAGCCAGGTCCCAACCACATCCATCAGAGCAAGTGATTTTTATGCACTTGTTCCAGTCCTATGGTTCTATGATTCTATAATTTATGACTGAAACTATCTTTGTGTCAGAGTTAGTTCAGGAGGACACTCGTATCTGGGGCTTCTGAATATGTCATCTCCTATTAAAGAACAAACAAACTCTCTTGTAATGTACCATAAATAATAATAATACTTTGCAAGAGCCCGGAGCGCTCTGTTATTGCTGTGCTAATCAGAGAGGCACTGGGCCATTATGAAAGTATTCCGTGGGGTTTGGGGGTTTTTCCTGCAGGAAGGTACGTGTTTCATAGCTGTGTAGCGTGGCTGATTGGTTTATAAAGCCAGGCTGGATAATTCCTAGTAGAGGTTAGACAAATTCCCCTCCTTTCTCGTTAATTAACCTGTAGGATTTGGTGCCTGTTCTTTGCAGTTCAATAGAGACAATGACTGCAGGAAAATATTTGTGCTCCCTGATATGGAATGAAGAACATCTGCCTTCTGCTGCAGTGAAATACCATCGTGTGCCAGGGCTCTCCAAAGGGCACCAGCGGGCTCCAGCCTGAACGAGGCAGTTCAGGGCTGGAATGTCAATAGGGAAGTGTTGGTTGGGGCATGTTCTCCAGCACTGCATCAGAGCTGGGGAGGGAAGGGAGTGGGTGAGAAGCAGAGGGAGGGAAATCCGTGTGGGAAGACAGCAGCAGCAGCAGCAGCAGCAGCAGGGCAGGGAGAGAAGCACCTTGGAAAAAGTTGCCACATCCAGAGAATGCTTTATAGCAGTGCTCTGATGGTGGCATTAAAGGAAGGATGCGTTGGAGATCTAAGGGAGATTTCAGTGGTGATGGGGTAAGCTAATGAAGAAAGGAGATGAGAGGCAGGTGAAATCCTGCAATGCTGCTGTGCTTCTCTGCTGCTCTCCCGGGCTGCAAGACAATTAACCAGCATGTTTGAGATCCCAGCATTGTGTTTTGGATGTCTCAAACGAGGGATCTGCACCCAAACCCTGCTCTGCGGCGTTGGGAGAGCGGGGTGGGTGTCTGTGTGTATTGGATTGGACAGCAGATTGCAGTGGGAATGTTGCATGTGTGTCACTTACAAGGCTCCAGATGTATTGGATGAAGTACAAGGACGGAGATTACTTTTTGCTGTTTCAGTGTGATGTGATGGTGACTGTCCTGCTGATACCCAACTGCTTAGCTTTCCAGTCGCTCTCCAGATGCAAGGAATTAGGAGAAAATAAGTTATACATGGAAAAGTGGCATAAATCTAATAATTATATTCCCTTTATTAGTCCCAACTGCTACTACAGAGCAGTGTCCAGGTAAACCCTGTCCCTTCCTGCCCTCTCTGCTCACCAGTTATTGCCCTTTATGAATATCACTTGGCAGTCAGAAGTAGACCCCAAACTGAACTGAATTCTGAAGGGAAGCAGCTGTCTGAGGGTGAAACACATCAGCTCCTTTTGGTCCTCGTTCTGGAGAGAGAGAGAGAGAGAGAGAGAGAGAGACTTTGGGAGGCTGTGACAGCTAAAATATGACCAGACCACAGCCCTGCTGAAGGTTGACTGGGACATTGTTTTATGGATGAGCAATAGACAAGTTGTTCCAGGAGACTTTCACTGCAGCAACCCCCAGACAAACCAGCGACTCACTCTGCTCACCTGAGCAAACCTCATCCCTGCCTCCCCAGTGGGACGTGCCCAGGTATTAGAAATCCCTTTTTTTGGTAAGCTAAATCCCAGGGCAGGAGCCTGCAGTGCAAACTCTGTTCCCAAACACCCCGCACTGAAAGTGGCCTCTGTTTCACCATGGGCAGTGTGCGTTTTCCTGGCACTGCTCCACAGTGCCCTGGCACTCACAGCTCGGGTGTGTGGTTTGAAATGCTCCATGTCTGGTGTGCTGGGTGGGCAACCCACGTGCCTTCAGGCTGCTGGGCTGTAATACCCTCTTGGAATACCTGGCAGGGGAGCCCAGGCGTGGTGCCCTTTCCTGGAAGGCACATTGCTTTCCTTTGGTATGGGGAAGTGGAGAATCATAGAGCAGAAGCACAGAATAACCTGAGCTGGAAGGGACCCACAAGGATCATCAAAGTCCAGCTCCCGGCCCTGCACAGGAGCAAGAAGAAGCTCACAGGTGGCTCTTGCCTGCTCCCCTGCTCTGGCAGGGATGCTGGGTTTGGTCCCCTGCCCGCTGGCTGCCTGCAGAACGCTTTGCATAGACAATGAGGCAGCAGAGGTGCATTTTCTTGGCAGGGAAAAGGCAGCTGGGTTCTTTGTGTGCCAGAGAGAATGGCTGCCCCACTGCTCTGGGCAGGATGGGATTTGTGATCCTGATACCCATTCAGGGATTTGGCTGATCTCTGGGCTTTCCTGCCTTTCCTCACCTTTGCAGGGAGCAAGAATTAACCTGGCAACTCTTGGTTTACTTCTCCAATCAGCTTAGTGTAAACAAGGGATAGAAAGTGAAACAGTGGAATATGAGCCTTATTGACAGGCCTGATGAACAGATCAGGGGGAGAGAAACCAGGGTAATTTCCACCTGTGTGTAACAAGCCTCCACAAAAATTGTCCTCCTCCTTCTCCAGATCCACGTTACCAATTAGAGCAACAGGGTGGGATGTGCCAGACAAATCCCCCCTCCGTTTGCACTGCCAGGTTAGGACGGGTATAACCTGGTCTGAAGTGAGTGCAGTTACGGGATAATGCAATGTGTGGTTTAAAGATGATCTTGTGCTTAAGAGGGTCATTCTTGTCTTATTTGTGTGTGTGCTGACAACGATGCTGATCTCATCTAATATTTCCTGGTAGAAAAAACCTTTGCATTTCAATTACAGATAACCTGATCATTTGTCAATTTTTGGTCCAGTTTCTGAAGGAGCAATGCCCATGCCTTCAGGATGTCTGTCTGTCAGTTCTGCTGTCCTCACTCTCCCCAACCCCTGCAGCTTTTAAATCAGCTGGTGAAGTTGTGCTGGATCTGTCTTTCATCCCAAACAGGTGATGTACCTGTAATTCCAGGGCTGCACAAAGTCATGGCTATCACCTGCCCCAGGAGATGGGGCTCTCCCCAGGGAGGATGGTGAGGGGCAGACCCTGATTGACAACAGAATGTTCCAGAATGGTTGTCAGAGGTGGGATTTTCCAACCAGAGTCCTCTTGTGGGTGTAAATAACTTACCTGCAGTTTCCATCACAAATTAGGTAGAACTTCAGCGTTTGGACAGCTACAAGCATTTGCCTCCTGACTCTTTCTTTTGTTAGCCATCTCTGGGAATAATGATGGCTGTCAGTGCCTATAGAAAAGATGATGGAATATGGCTTGATGTAACTGGAGCAGGTTAACGTGGGGCCCCAGCAATGCAGAGATGCTGGGCAGCATCCCTTTGCTCCTGCCTGCTCTCCTGGTCTGTCCCATTCCAGCAAAGGAGTGAAGACACCTAGGCTCTGATCCTGCTGCTGAGTGGCACAGGACCAGCAGAAAGTGGCAGTCACGAGGAGCTGCGTGTTGTTTTCTGACTCAAAATCTCCAGCTGCAGGAAAAGCGTTGACTCCTCAGGAGGCCAGAAGCAGGAGATCCAAATGCCCTTGTGCCCTTGAGTGCACGGATAAAACCCCATTCAAACACAACCCTAAATCCCCTGCAAATATAACCGAGGAGGCTGTAGCTTCTCCACAGGTTTTACAGTGTCTCCTGTGTCTGGATCCAGTGTGTCCAGGGTACCCAGGGCACGGATATCCTGGCTGCGGGTGTCTGTGCCTGGAGCAGGGTGCCAGCCATTTCCCACCGTGTCTCCACGATTCGTACCTGCCCTCTGAGACCAGCTGCAGACTTCAGCTGCCGAAGAGGAGATTTGGGGAGTGTTGGTGGGGCATTTTGCTTGTACCCAGGGGTGTGTCAGTCCCTGCTCCAGGCTGCCCCTTCCTGTGGGCACTCAGCCCCAGGATGGCGCAGCCGCCTCCGTGAACGGCCTTGGCCAACACCTGCGCTCTCCATGTCTTCTCCGAACCATGGGGAGAACCATGTCGATGTGCGTGTCCCAGCTGGAGCATCCGGGAGGATTCAGTCCTGTTTCCAGTTGGCTGTACACATCCCATATGCTGCCGCCGCCTCTCCTACCCAGCGCCAGACAGAGTGATCTCCTCTCCCTCGGTGTGGTGGGTGGCCGGAGCGATGGGGAACACTTAACGAGTGTCTTTTCTTTCTCAACTCTGCGCGGGGCTGTCCTTTCCTTGCTGTGACCAGGAAGTCAGGGAAAAGCTCGCTCAGGAGGGGAGCGAGGCGGGGATTAAAACCCCGAGTGGGGCGCAGAGTGAGGGTGCTGTGGGGAGGATAACGCCGGGCAGCGGGGGCAGTGCTTTGCTGGGCTGGGAGGTTTGGGTTCAGAGGGAAAGGGACTTATCCTGCATGTGGAGAGCAGAGTGGGAACCTGCTGCCCTTTGAACGTCAGCAGAATCCCCAGCCCCTTGCTGAGCGTGGAGCCATGTGCTGGCTCTGCAGATCCCGAGTCCTGCAGCGCTGGGGGCGAGGGCGACCGGCCGGGCCGGGAGGGCAGGGGGTGCCGGGGGTGCCGGGCACCTGCGGAGACCCTCCCCAAGTTTGCATAGGTCCCCCCTCCCTCCCCTCCGCTCTCCTCCCCTCCCCTCCCCTCCTGCAGAGTTTCAAAGCACGGCAAGGGAAAGGAAAAAAAAAATTAAAAAAAAAAGGACATCCCCCTCCCCTCAAATCCCTGGGTCCGTGACTGAAATAAATAAGCACACTCGCAGGTAGCGAGGAGGCTGCTAATAACGCGCTCCTGACAGGCACGGGATCGCCGGGCTGAGGGATGGCTGGCTGGCTGACTGACTGAGAGCTCCAGCCGAGGGTGGGGGTGGGGGGCTTCTTTTTTTTCCCTGCCAGCTCTCGCCAGGCAGTAGGGATTTTTTTTCTTCCCCTCCCTGATAATAAGGACATCATCAGAAGCAAGATGCAGTGGCTAAGGGATGGATCAGGAATGGTGAGTTCAGGTAGCTATGTCTTTTCTCTTTTCCTCTTATTGCAGTACTTTGACAGGGAAATGAACCTCCGTCCTATCTCCTGACTCCTCCTTTACTCCCCGTCCTTGAAACCATTGATCACTCTGTAGCCATTTTATGGACTCTGCATTCCCAAACTGCTGAGCAAAAGAAGAAATTAAAAGGAAGGAAGGAGGGTGGGCACGCGTTGGGGCGTGGGAGGGGGAGCGGCGCTCGGCGGGGCTGGGGAGGGGGTTTCCGTAGGGTGAAGCGGTGGGGTTGGGGAGGACGCAGAGGGTTTTCCCGGCTCCCGCATGTGGGGTGGGAGCCGGCGGAGAGGACTGGGAGGGCAGCAGTGCCGGCACAGGGATGCTTGGCTGGCGGCAGCCGCCGGGACCTGTCAGATCTGCCCCTCCGGTGGATGATGAGTTGCGGTGCGGGGGGAGCCGAATGTGCTGCTGAGCTGGAGAGTCCCTGCCTGCGCTTGCACCAGCCTGGCAGACACTCCTCTGGAGTGGAGAGGCTTCAGGAAAGCCGGCGGAACACTGACAGCTCTGCTTAATGAAGCAGATTTGCAGATGCCCTCGCTGAGCCCGGGGTGCGGCTCGGAGGGGCTGCGTGTGCCGGGGGGGACGCGGGGAGGTTCCCCCAGCTCAGCGGGGTCCCTCTGCCTCATTCAGAAACTTCTCCGTGAAGCGATGCGGTCGTTATTGAGATCCTCCTCCTCCTCGTCCTCAGCTCTCCCCCCTCTGCACAGCTTTGCTTTGCAATGGCATTCCCCTCGGCTTTCCCTCAGTGCCGGGCTGGGCTCTGCAGGTGTTTTCTGGTTTTGCCCTTGCCCGGGCGCTGTCCATGGTGCGGCTGCCTCGGGGCATCCCTGCGGGTCCCGCTCCTGGTGCGTGCCCGGCTCTGGCGTCACCTGGCTCGGCCCCGCGTTCCGGCTCCGTGGGGCACGGGCAGCTGCCGCTGGCAGCGGGGATGCTCTCGGAGCCAGCACAGGGATCGCTGCCCGTCCCCTCCTGGTGCCTGGCGCCACCGGCTCCCCCTGCCCCTCTCAGATGCTCGCACAAACCGGGGCTGAAGGGTTTGTGCTCCTGAAAGGCTGGCTGTGCTGTGGGGTGCAGGCAGCGGCCGGCATTAGATAGCAGGTTTATTTAGGGTCCTGCTTAAGGCTCGTCTACGGCCCCGCAGCAGTTTGGGGGGTTTGCTGCCACTTCCCACCCTCCGGGCATCCCCAGGGGGTGGGGGATTCCTTCCCTTGTGCCCCCCGGCCCGCTTTGCCCCTCTGTGCCGGTGTCTAAGCAGCACAGATCGCCGTTTGCCGATTTACATCGCCAGAGATAAGCACGCTGCAGGAAAGTGCTGCTGGAGAGCTGGCTGTGGCTCTTTCATCCCCTTTGCTCTCCTCCCAGGTGGCTGCCGAGCTCCCGTGGGGAGGGGCTGGATGTGGTGCAGGACAAACTGCTTTTCTAATTGACACAGCACAAGACTTGACACTTTCTCACCCTCTCACCTTCCCAGTTTCCTTCCTTGCTGCCGCCAGTCGTGGAGACTTTGTTACTTGGTTCTCATTAGTCTAACCTTTGCTTTCTGTTTGAGAGGAATTAAACGGCTTGCTGAATAGCTTGTAATATATGATATTTTGGGGGGAAAGTAAAACTGTGGGGATTGATTTTGGAGGGGGTTCTACCCATGAATTTCCCAGTATTGCTCTTTCTAAAAAGAGCAAAATGAAAGAGAGAACTGTGCTTTCTTTATTTTATACAGCAGTTTAACAGCCTCAGCAGTACTTGCAGATACTCCATGTATCCCCAGGTATCTAGAAATAAAAGATGATTACAAACCAACAAAATAAAACTGAGCCAAAGCCGATAAATCCAGCAGAGATCTTCGCAGTCCCTGGTGGGTGAGGAGCCTGTTTCCCCGGGGCTGGGTGGCCGTGGTCCGAGGGGTTCAGTGGCTCCTGCCCTCGGAATCACAGGGATGCTGGGAGTGCTCTCTTGGCTGTGCTGCGGAGCCAACGTCCTGCTTGGGCCCTACAAATTCTGCTCTTTTAGCAAGACAAGGCATGTTAGTCCAGATGTCTTGGCCAAGTGCCAATGCAGACATGATATTCCCTCTAATGCAGCTTTTCCCTGCTGCCCCCATTGGTAAGTTACTTTCATTTTTAGTACTTCAGATGTGGATCATGCTAAACAGATGAGTTATTCCACACCACAAGGAGCTGCATTTCAGCAAGTCAGTGGGAATGTTATTATCTCAGTCTGCTGGCTAAAACGTGCTCCAGAGCTATCAAATGGCTCCATTTACTCCTGAGTGAGAGTTGGCTGCCCTGTTCACATGGCCTTCCCTGCCGTGGAGAATCTCAGCCTTTCGTCCGGAGTATCACTGGACTCATTTTCATGAGCACTGTTAGGGTTTCTCAGCTGTGCTTTGTACTCTGGTACTATTTTCTGTGCACTTCCTAAACAACAGCAACACACATTTATTTGGCTGTCATGGCTGGACTTGGCTCTGCTCAGGCACATTGGTTGAAACCAGGATTTTAGGCCGATTTATCCCAAGTCCTGCACAGCATTAATTTATCAAAGTGCTGTTTTCTGTTGTTCTCAGCTTGGATTAAGGACTCAGACCCACTTCCCTTCAGAGTTACTCATCTTTAAGAAGCGTGTCACTAATGCTTTACAAGTGATAGTACCTTTTGTTCTCGTGGCAGGTGGCTCTTTATTTCTAAATCAGCCCCTTAAACCTCACTATTATTCCATAATATTAAGCTGTCGGGGCTTGTTTTTTCCCTCTTTTGCATGTGCTGCTTCCCATTTTTTAAACAATTAATCTTTTGCCAATTATGCTGGCATCCCACGGGGATGCTTTACATGCTTCATTGGTACCAAGTTGCTAAACTCTCTAGTATCTGTTTCTAGCCCGGAAAGATGAAACTAATTGTCATTGATAGTGATGAGGATCAATCTGCACATCTGAGTGGCGTGTGAGTAGGATGATGATTTGGTTTGGCATTCTTCGGAGAGTATTGATCTGGCATGGTAATCAAATGTTGCATTAAATCAGGCCAAGATACAGCTTTTTCTGGGATAGCTTTTTATCTAGCAAGGGTGGCTTTTTCCCAAGCCTTTGACTGTATTACAGGGATCACAGGTGTGAATATTCCATGGAATTTCTTCACACAAGGGTCTCCTTCTGGGCTTCACGTTGTGCCTGTCACAGTCCAGGTGAGTGCAGCCATTACCTGTAATAAGTACACTCCCAGTCTGTTCTATTTTACAGGCAGATAGAGCCAGATTTGCACCTGGGCTGTTGTGCCTGTTGTTAAAGTCAAGCTGAGGGTGATACTTTCCATTTCTCGCTAAACAAAAAGTAAATGAGCACAGCTTAAAAATACAGTGGTAAGGAATTCAGTGAATCAAAGGGCCAAATACTGCAGGTGGTGGAGGTGTCCGTGAACGGGGCAGGTCAGCAGCCAGGAACTTGCTTACATTTCTCCTTACTCATTCTTCTCCACCTGTCAGTCTGCAAATCGCAGGATATTGAAAGTACAAAGTCTCTTTGCACTCTGTAATCCTAAAAAGCTCAATGTGAAGTCAGGAAAAGAGAAGTGGGAAAAAAAAAAGCGGTTTTGGTTTGACTTTCATTTTTGAAAGTTTGGATAAGCAAATGCAGTTGGTGGAGAGAAGCCAGGCAGGGATGGGATGGAAAAAGGCTCTTGCAGTATCCAGCATTAGGGAAGAACGGGACTGAAGAGGCCCAGAGCTCTCTGAACTCCTGCAGAGATCAAAGGGAACAGGGAGCACTGGGTTCCAGTGAAGCTCCCGGGAGGCCCAGGGACGTGCTGAGCAGTTTGGGTGTCCTGCAGAGGAAGCTGCAGATCCAAACCCTCAGCAGGGAGGGCTTTTTCCACAGGAGAGTGGCTTATTGGAAGTTTGTTTCTGTTCCTCCTGGGATCTGCTGTCACTGGAGGTCGATACTGGGGTTGACTGAGCTCTGCATGTGCTGGAGAATTCCATGTGTGCTGCAGTGCCACAGAGCTCCCAAAGCCTGAAGCCCATCCTACCAAATGCAGGGTTTTGAGGGATTTTTCTTACTCACAAACTACCCATTCAGTTTTTCATTTCACTCCCACTTTGGGGCTCCTTTAATGTTTCAATTACATTCTCTGACTAGTGCTGCTATAAGGGTACATGATAAATGTCCTGGTTAAGAAAGAGTTGATGCTGTGGTAAATAGAAATATTGGGATAAACCCCTGCAATATGCTAAGGATTGCCCTTGTGCCAGTGCCACGAGTGGCTGGGAGGAGGCCTGGCTCTGTTCCCAGGGCTCTGTGCCCCTGTTCCTACCTGCTGGATGTTGGACATGCTGAGAACTTCTCTGTCTCCTGAGACGTGTCTTCATGGAATGTCAGGGGTGTCTGGAAAACCCTGTGAGAGCGGTGCTGGGAGGGTGCCATAGGCATGTGGAGCGTCGAGCAGGCTGTGCTCGCCGGGAAACCACACGCACCACGTGGTCACCGCGTCCATCTGTCCCTCCCGTTCAGGGCCTCAGTGTTTGAGCACCTCAGGCTTCGTAAACCACAGTTCTAGCTGCTGAGAACCTGATCTCCTTGTATCTAGTCAAAGGGTTTTTCTTTTTTTTAAACAGTTCTTGAAAAATCTCTGAAATGCTTCGAGCTGACATCTTAATGTATTTATGACATTAGCTGCTTCTGCTCCAGAATGGTTGCTCTGAATCTCTTTGAGCTGGGCTGTTATTTTGAACATGACTAATTCCCTGAGTGACTAAGCTCTTAGATAATAGGAAAAATTCATCAAGTTTTCTCAGTCTCTGATAGTTTCTATTGTTATGAAAAGATGACTTATAAAAAAAAAAGAATAAAGATGCTTATTATGTAATGTGGGCAGGGAGAGGAAAGGCGAGGATTGTTAGGGAGTGGCTGGAGCGTCATTTCTCGGCATGGTCAGACTGTCGTATCTGGGAGCCGGGTTCAGGCTGTGGAATCTCCAACTTAGTCTGGTAGGAAGGGCACGGCTGAGAGGTAAAGAGTTCCTTGTCTGGAGTTCTCCTGCCTCCCACTGAGCCCAAGGAGCTCTGATCATGAACGGCAGTGCCTGTTCAGTGGGGATCTCAACCCCTGTGTCCCCAGCTCTGCCGTGCTGCAGAATTCCTTGGATGTAACCCAGGAGGGTGTTGGGCTTGCAGTAATTGCAGTAAATTTGTCCGTGTGATCCCGCACGGTGGCATCCCTTTGGCTCTCTGCAGTCACACGGTGGGACGCCCTGGGTGAGCCAGGGAGGCACAGGGAGTGAATCCCTGCTGGCATGCACTTGGCTCGGTTGGAGAACGGAAGAAAGAATGAAAGAAACAAGCTATAAAGTTCTTTTTCTTTTTTAATGCTGAGATTGCTGATAAAAAGGAGCGTTCTGTGTTCTATTCATACACCTACTGCTATCCATCTGGAATTCCTACTTCGTTAGGTTGGCTTGCATCGTTTCCTTCATTAAAAGAGTGCCAGATTCAATAGGCTGTTCCCTCTTCTTTTTTTTGGAGACAGAGAGAGGGGGAGAAAATGATTTATATGAAACGCATCTAATTGTCTGGGTTAATTTGTGTGAAGAACACGAGACCCATGGGTCAGCTTCTTAATGAGATGGTTTTTAGCTTGCTCAGTGTCTTGACAAGGGAAGCCAGAGCCAAGTGTCCTGTGAGGAGCTGCTTTTCAGCCTCATTCCCTTGCTCCAGGCGTGGCTGTGGCTCTGCTCCCGTCTGCCCCACGCTGTGCCACGACTCTCCCCAACCAGGGACTGTGCCTGGCTCAGCCTGCCCGGTGTCTGCAGGGTGGGTGACTCCAAAGTCCCCCGGAGTGAGATCAGGATGGCAGGGCAGGAGGAAAGAGTTGAGTACCAAGTCCCAGGGAGGGCACAGCGTCAGGACTTTGAAATCCAGCAGGCTTTGTGGTGCCCCTGGTGCGCTGGGGCAGTGCCAGACTCGACCTTGCCCACAAGCAGAGACGATGAAGGCCTGTTTGGGGGAGCATCCTCCTGCAGGACAGCTGCTCCTTAACCCACACCTTCTGCAGGGCCAGGCAGTAAAGGCACAAAGCAGAAGCCAAACATCTCTGCTTTTCCCCGTGTGTGGTTTCTGACGCTGCTGTCTGCTGTTCCTGTGCTGCCCAGCACCTCACACCACTATTGCCAGAGGGAAATACTCCCTTAGAACTGGCTTTTTTACTGCGTAGGAATTGTGATGAGTTGGATTTCAAAGGACTTTCCTGTGTCGTGGCAAAGCTGAAATGCACCCTCTGACACTGACTCTGGGTTTAGTAGGGTTTTGTTGTAGTTTCCAGAGGGTGATAATTTTTTTTCCCACTTGCCACTTGGTCCAGGCATGTGTTGATGTGAAGATTCTGCTGTTTAATGTCAGCAGTGAGAGTGGGAGCACCGGAGCTTCTGTCAGAGGGCCTGGAGGGAGCACTTATCTGCCCCCAAGGAAAGGACTGGGCTTGGATTTTTCTGCAGTTTGGACTTTGCTTTCTTTACCTTGTTTCCAGGCTCGACTGCAAGCCCAGAAGCCTGAGAAGTAAAATTAAGTAGTAAAGGTCTGTGTGTTCTTTCAGGCCAGTGGGATTTTTTTTGTTCAGAGAAGGAGAGCTTACATAAGGCTGAAATGAGCATCTGAATTGGATGGGTCCTTTTAAAGTGAACTTTCTCAGCCCCTAAAGTCTTTCTCTGTGACCAGGGTAATTGGTGTTACCACATCTGATTTCTGCTGGATTTGAGGGGTTTTTCTTTTCTTTTTCAACATTGGGAATCTGAGGATGCTTCTAGACTACAGGCTGGGGTGTGGAGCAGATGCAAGGAGGAGAGAAAGCACTTGCAACATGATTGCCAGGGGCGGGAGATTTTAGTCTGTCTTAATGCTTTAAGTTCAAATAAACTTAAAAATAGAAGATGTGTTGTACTCCCTGCAATCCAGAGAAGCACAATGGACTCACCCCCCCAGCCAGGCTCTCTGGGCTGTTTCAGCATGGTTTGTACAGTGTTCCAAGAGCTCTGGGCACTGATTCTATTGGGGTGTCACTGCCTGTAGTCCAGCCCGGGCTGGTGCAGCCCTGCAGGTGAGGGCAGGACCTTGGCAGGGACACACTGAGCTGTCCTAGGATGCAGGAGACTGACACCTGGCCAGGGTGCTCTGGAAGAAGCATCTGGGTGGGCACCTTGTAAGACAACAGTGACAAGGTTTTATCTCCCCCCTCACTGCACCACACAAGTGCTTCAGTTCTTCATCCAGAAGGAGGAGCACCATCTGCTCAGGTGCTGGCTCTGTTTGGAGGGGGAACCAGGATCAACTGAGCTCTCCAGATGTGGCTGTAACCGGCCTTGGTTAGTATCTGTCATTGCCCCATCCCTGGAAGTGTCCAAGGCCAGGCTGGACGGCCTTGGAGCAACCTGGTCTAGTGGAAGGTGTCCTTGCCCATGGAAGGGGGGTAGAACAAGATGAGCTTTAAGGTCCTTTCTAACCCAAGCCCTTCTGGGATTCTGTGATGATTCTGTGCCACTACTGCCCTTTACTGAAGGGTTTTAGACCTGCTCATCTGGTACATGGATACTCTCCAAGAGGGTGGTTAACCAGGGCTGGAGCACAAGTACATCACAACCCCCCTGGCCCACCGCTGGTTGGTGTCTGGCTGCTAGGATGAAATGGAACTGTTATAAATAAATCACTCTCTACACTGGGGACATAATTCTGCTGTGTATCACTTCTTGTTTTCTGAGATAAAATTAGAACTGGTGAAGAATGGGAAAGGGTTCACCTGCGACAGCTCTGCGTGTCTCTAAATGGTATCTCTGCCAGGGGTCAAGGTGTGGAGGTCAATGTGATGCTTCCCATCTTCTGGTGAAGTTCCGGGTGTTCTTTTTCGTGGAATACTTAGAGCAGTGACCCAGAGATGCTCAGGTCTGTCCCCGTGGCCTCTGAGCTCCTGGCCACATGGTCGTGCAGGTTAAGCTGCATGGCAAACTCACCCTCTGGCAGTGCCCTGTGTTCCCTAAACATGGCACAATGCTTAGGAGCTTCGCTTGTTCTCTTTGCCAGCACTCCCAGCCTTGCCACAAGGGCAGCTTGCTTAAGGGATCTTGCTCTGCTCTGTTCCCCATCCACCTTCTCTCCCATTTCTCTGCTTTGCTGGCTCTCAACTCAGGCAGTTTAGATGGAGGAAGTTACTGGAAACAAGTTCCAAGTTCATGTGGACAGTGAGGAAGCTTTCCATTTGAAGGGATGGAGTGGACAGGCAAGGAACTGTGGGTGACTGGAAGGAGAATTTTTGAGGACCAAAATCAGCCCCCTGAGTCTGAGTCTTTACAGATGTTCCTCCATTTTGCAGTTTGGGTAAGGAATTTTAGGCATTTGGGGATTTTTAAAGCTTCCCGGGAAGCTGTTCCATAAACATACAAGATTATGGAGGTTCTTGAGGAAAAAGCTGCCCTTTAGAGCAGCTCTGCAGTGTCTCCTGTCTGGCCAGGGATGGAGAAGGGGGCTCTGTCAGACCTACTGTGAAGAGAAAGGAAAAAGAGGCAACTCCCAGCTTAAGGAAATCCTCCTTTTTGGGAGCAGCAGTCATAATCGCGCTGGCCTTTAATCTCTGAAGCCCTGAGCTTAATTCCTGCCTAGATTTAGAAAAAAATTACTTAATTTAATGGTCTTCTCCTAATCTCTCATGGAGCCCAGGACTCTCCCCCCATCGGTGCCTGGTGTCCTGGCAGCGTGAGCGCCTTGCCCAGGAGACTGGGAATGGAGGAGCCCGTCTCCTGCCCACACATCCCTGGATACTGTTGCTGTCTGTTCCTTTTTGTGGGCATTATTAATTAAACTTA
The DNA here is from genome assembly GCA_013396755.1 of Sclerurus mexicanus. NCBI lineage: Eukaryota > Metazoa > Chordata > Aves > Passeriformes > Furnariidae > Sclerurus > Sclerurus mexicanus. The sequence goes on along the minus strand of VWZF01001600.1, from coordinate 70,935 downwards.
GAAGTTTAGACTTCCCTCGTGTTGCCATATAGGTCTGTGATGGGTCCTGTGCTCCAAGAGGGAATTCGAATAATGGACGATCACCAGAAGCCGTTTTCCCATGGCCATGGGTTCGTTCAGCCAGACCAATTTTGTCCCCGCTCAGAATCATAAACCACTCTGTGATTTGTTTGAAATCCTCCCAAATTCACCAAGAGACTTGGCCAAGTGATGGGCAGAGTTGGGGTCCTCCTGCCAAATCCCAGAGCTCGGCCACAGCACTTCCTGCAGCGGCACAGACAGAATTCTCTGGGTCTGTGCTGAGCTTACGAGTTTAGTGGCTCATTTTTGCAGCTCATGGGAGGTGAGGCTGATGTGTTGGGAAAACACAGATGCCTCTGCATGTCCAGGACTGGAGGTTGTTCATCTGCACGGGATCTAGGGCAGAACAGGGAGCCGAAGGCCGGTGGTGTCACATGCCCCTGGACTGCCCTGCCAGCTCACGTGGGGGCCATGGAGCTGTCGCTGGGAGTGGGATACAGGACCTGTAAGCTCTCCAATTGCAAATGCTGGCTGCTGAGTTAGAGCCGTGTTCGTTGAGCTGGAAGGAGTGGGATGTGCTAATTGCCAGAGACATCCATTGGAGGGAGACGTGATCACAAGGCTGAGCCCGATGTGTTACGCACGGAAGGATTTGGCATCATCGGCTTCGGAGGCTTGCCCCCACATTTCCATATTGCAATTAATGTTGGTGGAGGGCCCCTCTGGTTTATCTGCTGTTTGGGTGTCCTCTATACGTGTCTGTCAGATTTATGGTTAGGGATGGATGGATGGGTGTGATGTGTGAGCGGGAGCCCTGGCTCCTTCCCGGATCGCTATCCCGCCGGAGCGGTGCTGAAATTCCAATCCCCGCTCTCCCGCAGCAGAGCCAGCGCTCGTCTCGCGTTACAGACTGACCTCCCCAAAGCTCCTCCAGTGTCGGGGCATGTGCTGTGCTGTGAGGGATGTGGTGCTTTACATAACTAGGACGAATCCTTTCTGCCCGTGCCTTGGTTTCACCCTGTGCAGGAGGTTAGCCTGAACTTCCCAGGAAGGATCACACGAAGTTAAACTTTGCCGTAGTTTTATATAAACCCCTGCTGTGTAGGTGTCCCTTTTCAAAGAGGCCTCTAAGAGAAGGTACCATCCATCTTTGTAGTAAAATTAACATTTAGTGCACGCATGGGAAGGCACGGGAAATTATATAAAGCAGCAAGCACTACTGGGAATACTGCGAATGTCATTTAAATAGAAGCTTCTCTGCAGTAAATCTGTTTGTGCTGCTCGCTGTCAGTGCCTGTTCCACACGCAGCTTCCAGTGGAACCCACTGCCTGTACCTGGAAGGGACACACACCCGGGGCTCTCCTGCCCGGTGTTCCTGCAGTGTCACCTGGGAGCAGGGATGGGCAGCAGGGATGCTGAGCCCGGGGTGCTGCATCCCCCCAGCCCGCACAGCCTCGCCCCGCTCCCGCAGCCGCTGGAGATGCACAGGCCGTGCTGGGGAGGGGGCTTTGGGACCCCGGGTTGTGCCCGTCTCCAGCATGCCCTCCCCTTCTCCGCGAGTGGCTCAGCGCTGACAGGGACTGCCCCAGCGCCGCCCGCCTCGCCGTGCAATCCTCCTCCCTGTCAGCTACGGAAGCCTGTCTGGGGCTCTGCACCTTTGTTCTGGATATTTCCTGGGCCTCCGCTGCTCGGCCCTGCCCCGACCCTGCGCCCCTTCTCTGTGCAAAGGCTCCGAGGTGGCGTCCCGTTCTGGGCAGTGGGAGGACGCGGGGAGCAAGGGATGGGCTGTGCGGACCACTCCAGCATCTCCACTGGGCTTCCTCTGGCAGCAAGGCTGAGCCCGAGCTGGGCTCCACACCCAGGCTCCCTCTGGGAAACATTCACTGGCCTCTAAATTTGGGCTGCTTGTATGTTCTGGAGAGGTCCTATTATTTCTGAAGTTTCCTGGGTGCTGGGGTGAGTTCAGGTTTGGGTTTTGGGAAATCGCCTGTATTGTTTGGGGAAAGGATGGTGCCAATAATAAATACTCTGCATCTATTGCATGTTGTAACTGAATGATCTCCCAAGTCCCTTCCAGCCCCAACTGTTCTGTGGTTCTGTGTTTGCTGTTCTGATTAGTCTAAAATTGCGTCAGACAGAGCAACTGTCCTAAAAATGGATACCTGATAGTGAGTGCAGGCCTGGAAGCTGGTGATCAGGCAGATCCGTGACCTGGATACAGCCTGGCACATGTGCTAACAGGGCAGCTTTAAAGCAGCTTCTTGTAAATACGCTGGTGAAAACTGGCCTTTCACTGTCTTCCTGAATAAAAACTCCCTGCATGAATAGAGCAGGGGGCTCAGATGCTTGAGACAACCTCTGGCTGGTCCTTCTCACACAAAATAAAAAAAGAGAGGAGAAGAAACCAGCTGATGGACCCAAAGGGTTCTTGTTCCAATGCTGCTCAACACCACCCTCCTTCAGTGTCTGTGAACACATCCTGGCCCACACACGGCACAGAGCTGGTCAGAAAGCAGGAGGATGGAGCTGGGTGAGTGCTGGTCTTGCACAAACCAGTGGCTCTGAGTGGAGGCCAAAGAGGACACTCCATGGAGACCCAGTCCTCACCCAGCTGACGCCATCTCCTTCGATGGTGTTTGGGGTGAATATGGGAGCCTCCTCCTTTTGAGGGAGCCCCCTGGCAACCCAACTAGGAAAGGAAGAAAAGTAAAGCTAAGCCTTGCAGGAAAATAGCTGTGTTTAGTGTTGGTTCGAGTGGTGAGGTGGGGTAGGAACATAACCCTCCTGTCCCTTCCCCTGGTGTCCTGGAAGGACAGGCCCCATTCCCTGTCCAGGTTTAAATATTGAAGTGCTCACAAGCGATGGTCTCACAGTTTGCTGCTGGAGAACATGTTCAGTGCCTGCCTGGTGCGTGGCCTCGTGTGTGTGTGTGTGTGTGTGTGTGTGTGCAGCACCGGGGAATTGGAAGGCGCAGGTTTCCTGGAAGGTGCCGAGCTCAGCCCCCGGCTGCGCATTTCAGTGCGCTGTGCATATGCATTGGCAGCATTTCTGTATTTGTCTTGGTCTGGAAAATCATTTGCTTTTTCCAGCTGAGTGTATCTGTTTTGTGTGTATTGTGATGCCTCTCCAAGGTAACTGCTGGTTCTGGGATCCGAGACTGGGGTTTGGGGTTTGGGATAGCACCTGGCACCTGGACCATAAACCCTGAGTGTGTATGTGATTTTAATGTAGGAATGAGCTTTTCTGGCTGCTGTAGAACGAATGAAGATCCTCCATCTGTCCTCCCCCCCCCCTTTTATAGATCTGTCTGTAGACTCAGAATTCACTTTAACTCTTAACAGGGAGACACCAGTGCAGTGCCCATGGGAAAGGCTATATGGATTTGTGATGGGATGATGTGCACGGCGCTGTGCAGGGCTCAGACGTGATTCCCCCTCCCAAATCCCCACATTCTAGGCTCACCCTGAATTCCCAGGCTCGCCTTTTGGTTACCCCGCCTGCTTTCCCCCCCGTTCCCTCTCCCCGTTCTGAGCAGCCTCCCAGCCCCACCGGAGCTGTTTAAATTTTCCACGGGCGGCTCAGCCCGGCACAGGCGCGTCCCCGCCGGACAAAGGCGGCTGGAGGAGCGGGGGATCTGCGCGGCGGCACCGAGAGCCGGGAGACGCCTTCGCCGGAGCTCCCGCATCATCCCCCGCACCATCTCCCGCATCGCCCGCAGCAGCGGCGAACGCAGGGACGGCTCTGCGCGGCACTCGCTGGCACGGCGGGCGGAAGCCTCGCGTATTTATGGAGCCAGCGCTTCCTTCTGCGTTTGAGTGACAGCCAGGATGCCTTCGCTGCCTGGTCACTGGAGCTGATTAGTATGCGCCAGGGTCCGCCTCGCTCCGAGGGATGCAGCCGCAGCCGCTCGCAGAGCTGTCACGCTCACACGGGCTCCGTATCTGCACTGGCTTGAATTAAAAAGCGAGCCAGCCAGCGAGAGAGACCGGGAGAGACAGGGGGGACGAGACAGACAGAGAAGCTTTGCAGACAGCGCTCGCTCTTCTCCTAAAGGAAGGATTTTGCATCCAAAGTGCTCACTGGTTGTGATGATGCTTCACTTAGCGGGCTCAGAATGAGCTAGAGACAGCAGATAGGGGAGAAACCAAAGGCAGAGCACAAAGCATTACGAACCAACCCAAAACCAGGAACAGTTTTCTCCTCTATTCTAGCATGGTGGATGTATGGACAGTCTTACAGAGCAGAGGTTGACTTCTCCAAATCTGCCAGCCCCACACCTCGAACACTACAGTGTTCTGCATTGCACCATGACCTTGGATGTTCAAACGGTGGTCGTTTTTGCAGTGATTGTGGTGCTATTGCTTGTGAATGTCATACTCATGTTCTTCCTGGGCACTCGTTAAATGGATTTTTTCTCCTGAGCTGTTGGGGGCTACTACTACCACTAGCAATTCAACAAGAGAGCACGAGCGGGAGAGAGAGAGAGAGAAAGGCGAGAGAGAGAGAAAGAGAGAGAGAGATTTCTTACTGAGGGGGGAAACGCGTTGAGCTTCAACATGGCCTCGCTGTGATATGTATGACGTTGGTATATTATCTCTCCCTAAATCTTTTGTCATGTCTTGTCTTTAAAGTATGCCTGTAAGTGTAGCTGCTTTTGCCTGGGTTTTAAATGTGATGAATAATAACAGTGATCCATTCCTCTCTGGTTCTGTGCTAGCGAGATAGAGCTCTCCTTATTTAGGCAGAAGCAGAGTGGAAATATCTGTCTGTGGTGAGCACTGGCTGTGTTGTTTTGCTTCCTTTGAAATAGAGACTCAAGTTAATAATAAGTCATTTTGTGTGCAATTTCTAGCAAGCAGTTAATGTGCAATGTCTGTGAGAGTAACCATGTAGGTGCCAGGTGAGAGATGGTGGTGTGTGCAATGGAATCGAGCTCTGGACATTTTTAAGGGGGGGTGTGGGGGGCGAGAAATCCTATTAAAGGATTAAATCTTTGCTAAAATAACATTCAGCCACCAAAAGAAAAAAAAAAGAGAGAGAAATTCTACTTACTGTATTTATCTGCGTTGCCTTGATGATCTGACTTGATTTCTCAGTATTCAGCCCCAAAGCCTCCAAATTCTACGTCCACACTGCTGTAACCCAGCTCGTTTCTTTAAAGATGTGAGAGGGACCAAAACATAACGTGCTGGGTTTTTATTCTGCTTGTATGTTGTTTCTGTCTCTGCGAGTTGGGAAGGAGGGATCAGAGGGGAGAAAAGGGAATGCAAGCTTTGTTATTCTCTGCTAAAGCAACAGATACGGAGGGGCTGGGTTTTGCTTTGATTTTCTGGAAATCTGATTTTGGCTTTCTTTTCTTTCATGTGTGTGTATCTATATATATATATATATATTATATATAATTTTTGGGAACGGATATAAGAAAAATCTTTGCCCACCTCCAGGATAATGAGCTTTTGAGATGGGTTGTTGCGGGTGACTTTATTTACATTGATTTTCTTGAAAATGAAGTGTTAAGTTGTATATTACAGGCTTGCTGGAGAGGTGTCCACTAGTTAGAGGTGCTTCTAGACCAAAATTGCAGTGTTTACAGCTTGGAAGCAGGGCTGGCTGGGGCTCCAGTGGCAGCATGTGAAGTTTGGAGAGAATATGAAGGGAATGTCTGAAAAGAGTTATGTCTTTTCCTCTTGAAAATATGTCTCTGTGCTGTGATTCTGTTAGAAATGTTAAGGATTTTTTCGGTATGTTATTTTCCCCTCTGGAAAAATGAGAATTGCTCAAAACAACAACAAAAAAAACCCCCAAACAAACAAACAAACAAAAAAAATCTGTTTGGAAATGTTTTCCTCTCTTGCTGGTGGTCAGTGGGATTTTCTTGCCTTGATAATTTAACTAGTTCCTGCTAATTCCAGCTGTCTGTTATTTAGCTGATGTCCTCTACTAATTGGGGGAAGGGGGGGGAAATAAATCATGTAACAGATCCCTAAGGACAGAGCTGGAGCTTAGAGCTGGAGATGTGGAGTTATTTCTGTGTGAGGGTCTGTCTGCTGCGAGTTCAGCGCCGAGCTGGCTTGGGAGCCGATTGCTTTTCAGCTGGTGGCATGATTTGACAATTTCAAAGTGCTTTTAGCTATGAATAAAAGAGAAAAAAGATTTTCCCCAAGTCCTGAGGTGGTAACTCGGCCCCCAAAGCTGAGCAGGAGTGTTTAGGGGCAGTACCCCATTTTAAGGGGGAGAAAAGGCAGGACCCAGGAAGATGCTCCGGTGCCTGCTGGCTCCGCTTCCCCCTCTTCACTTGTAGCTCTCTGCAAGAGGTACTGGCTTCACTTCATAGGAGAATGAGTCAATCTCCTTTCTTAAAAAAAAACCAAATAGAATTGATGCTGAGGATGGTTTGGGTCGTTAAACAGCTCAAATTTGCTCTATTTGCCTGTTAGCCATCCTCTGTCATTAGTTTTATAGGTTGCAGAATCTCCTGGAAATGTAATAAATGAGCTGAGATCACCATGGAGAGGGAATCGATCAAACAGCAGCCAAAGTCATCCTTTCAGGGGAACAGCTTTAGGCGACATAGGGATTTGGAGGAGTAAGGACGGGAAAACGAGGGGGAAAAACAACTCCAAAACTAACCGGCAACTTCAAATGGGATGTGACTGTGCCTGAATGTGTATTTTCTCAGGGCTGGCTCTCTGGCACGAAGGTTTACCTTTCAATACGCTTTCTGCAAGGAATGCTCGGCACCTGGCACGGTTTCCTAGTGCCCAGTGCATCCCTTGGTCCAGAGCTTGTACTTCTGGGCACATCTTTGGGAAGCGTGCGGATGTCACTGCGTGTGCCGTGTGCCGTGGTTCGTCCCTGCCAGCCCCTCTGGTTCCATCTGTGGAATTGTGTGGGATCTCGGCCCGTGGGGTGCATGGGGAGGACGAGGGGTCGTGCGCGCTCGGCTGCCGGGCAGGGAGTGCTGAGAGCCAGGCTTTTTCCATCGTGGAATGTGCTTGAGAGAATGAACGTGATTTTGTTACAGCTTTTTGCCTTTTATTCTCCCAAAGGCTGGTGGAGTTAAAGGAGCAAAGTTAGCGCGGAGTGATGTGAAAGCTGGGCACAGCAAACTTTGCTGTTGTAGCGGCACCGTTCTCATCATTCCGGGCTTCCTCTTGGAATTTTGGGGGAAAGAGAGGAAATTAAAAAGTGAGCGAGGGCCGGGCTCGCTGCTTGTTTAGTTTGGTCTCCATTTCCCACCCCGGGCCTCAGCGACCAGCTCTTCCGAGGGGCCTTGAGCCTCCTGCCCCAGCCCAGGGCAGCTGTGCCCCTGCAGCCTGGCATTCCCGGCAGCGCCGAGCCGCTGAAACAGCTCCGTCCTGCCGTGCTTTTCAGGAGCGGCTCCGTCCGTGACACCCCGCGTTGGGAGCTTTTTGGGGTGGCAGCGATCCCAGTGGCTTGTGGTAGATCCCCCGTGCTCGTAAGTGACCGTGCTTGCAGAACCCGGGGTGTCCCTTGCGCGCTGTAACACATCTCCCTGGAGCTTCCCGTCTCCCCGAGCTCCGTGGGACCACGCGGGTCACGCGTGTGCCCCGTCACATTCGGGCTCCTGGGGGTGGTTTGGCCCCCGTGACTCCCCTCGGGTTTGTGAGCGCTGGGTTCTTCACAGCTGTAGGGATGCTCAAGCCCAGGGATGGGGAAGAGGGATCGTTCCTTTTAAGGGAACCAAAGCGTTGACCCTCTGAAAAATACGGCCCCAAAGACAAAAATATTCATTTTGTCTGCGCGGAGTGTGTTTATAATGCACCAAATCCCTTTCAGTGCTCGCTGCTGTGTGTGTGCTGAGGCTGGGTGATGGGAGACCTGCCTTGCTGTTTGTCTGCTTAAGCAGGATTCAATGTTATTTGCCACAGGATTCATGAAAATGCCTCTGCCTGTATCATAGCAACCCTGTTTCCCACAGTCCATGAAAAGTCCATTCCTCCTGAACAGCAATTCGCTTCTTCAAGGTTCAGGCACCCCTCTGAGCCCGGGGAGAGGGTGATGGGCCCCTCTTCGGGTGCTGCCCAGAAAGCCGACGTGTCGGGATGATCCCGGCTCGTCCTGTGTGCGTGGGCATTTTAGTGCCCTTTCTCTATGGCTGATAAAGCGCTTCCTTTCGGGTTGCCAAAGGCTTCCTCCCGCACTCTGGCTCTTTCCCACCTCTGGTTTAAAGCTCACATGACCAGTTAAAGGGGGACGGGACGGCTCGGAGGTCTCTGACGCGATGGCTCTGCTGTGTCCTGCCATTTGGGTTTCCCCCCGGGACGGCAGCAGCACAGCACTTGCTTTGGCTTCATAGTGCGTGAGGATCTGCCCCGACCCCAGCCCTCCTGGGGGAATGCAAAGGTGCTTCCTCGGCCCGCAGATGAGTGTTGTTAAGAGCTGCATGTTCACCTGACTCCTGCCCCCATCTGTTTGCATAATGCGGTTATATTTCTTTTTGGATCAGGTATTCAGTCCACAGCCCAGCTGCTGTGTATAATGTCTGAAGGAAAATTGCCAAAAATCCATGTAAGTTTGTTGGGTTTGTTTTTGTGTTTGTTGTCCGTTTCATTTTAATTGGTGGCTAGAACCCCTCTCTGTCGTTCCATTTTGGTGTGGCCCCTGGTCTGCGTGCTCCGTGTGTGTGTGTGTGCAGTGCTGTGTCCGTGTACCTGTGTTGTGCTGCTGCATCTCTGTCGGGGAGGGGGGCCCTGCAGTTTGCATTGGCAACGCGTGTTTTCTCAGTTGGGTGTGATGATTGTGCTCAATCCGCATCTCCCAGGGAAATGCTGGGAGAGCTATTTTTGTGAAACGCGGGGATTTGTCTCTTAGCTGCGGAGTCTCCAATGACCAGAAGTTGGGAAGCTTGAGGAGAACTCCCACATGCCAATAATTATGTAAGAATTGTCCTGTTTGAATAGGGTGCTTGTTCAGGATAATTCTGCCGGGTCCTGGCTTTGCCACTGATTTACTGTGTGGCCCTGGCAATGTTCCCTTGTTTCCTTGGGCCTCCTCTTTCCCAGCTGGGGAGGAGGAACATCATCCAGTCCTGTGGAGTAGCCACGAGCGGCGGATTCCTGTTTTTCCCCTTCCTGTGGTGTTGTTCTGGCTGGTTGGTGGGCGAATGGCAGGACAGGTGGGCAACGTGTGTGTGCCCACATTGGCCCAGCGTCGCTGGATTTTGCCTGTTGGAGCTGTTGTAGACAGCAAACTGTAGTGATTGATGCTTCTCACTAAAAATAGATGCTCCTGGAGGAAGAGCTGCTGGAGGAACCATGATTTATTTTCTTTATTTTATTAGTTGTGGTTGAGTTTCTTTCCTGAGTGGAAATGAGTCTTTAATCTGCAGGTACCCACAGACGGCCGGGTTGGCCTCATCACCAGCAAAAGGCCATGCAGCCTCCACTCCTTATTCCCAGTTTTTGTAGAGTATTATTCCTTTGTTTTCAGAAACACCACCCTGACAGTGTGTTCACAAGGGCCCCTGAGCTCAGGGTGGGAAAGAGTTTTGGGGGCCGAAGGGAGCGTGTGCAGGAAGATATTTAAAGAATTAGCTCTGGATTTCAACCGTCTCTGGTTTATCCATACAGGAAATTTTGTAGGAATGTGCTGCTTTTGGGAGCTACTCCTGCTCCCATCACAGGGCTGGGGAAACTGAGGCACGTGGTGGTCGGAGAGCGGCGCGTGGTGAGATGGGGGCAGCGGGGCTGGGAGCAGGAGCAGAGCACAGGGGATGTCAGAGGGGCAGGGCAGGTGTTTGGGTTCTGCCTCGTACAGTTTTACCCAAACCTTGCCCTCTGGAGGTGTCAGAGGGCCAGGCTGGTGCTGGGGGCCGCGGGGTGAGCTGCTCCGGTCTGCTGGGGCATCTCTGCCGGGGGATTTGGGAGCCCCCCAGCACAGCAGGAGCCGGGAGCAGCAAAGCGTGTCCGTGCCCGCGTGAAGGGCCCATGTGGCTCAGCGCCTGCCCCTTCCTTTGCATCAGCAGAGACATATATAACACAACGTATGGGCTGCTGGCAGGGAGCGTGGGGCTATTTTGGGCGGCAGCCGCGGCTGAGCGGAGCCGGCGCCGCAAACAGCTCTNCACAGCCCTGCGTGGGGGCCACAGCCACAGCCACAGAGCCACGGAGCCACAGCCACAGCCCCAGCCCTGCATGGGGGACACAGACCCACAGAGCCACAGCCACAACAACAGCCCTGCGTGGGGGCCACAGAGCCACAGCCACAGCCCTACGTGGGGGCCACGGAGCCACAGCAGCCCCGGGGGGCAGCGTCACCCCATTGCCACAGCGCGGGGTAAGGCGGCCCAGCCTTTGTTTTCCCTGTTTTTTTTCCTGGAGAAAGCCCCGAGCCGGTTCCTCGGGCGCCCGGTGTTGTTGGGGTGTCTCCCTGCACCGGTCGCAGCGCCCGGGGAGCTGTGCCTCTGCCACGGGGCACTGAGCCAGCGAGCCTGGCCATCCCACTGCCTCCCGCTGTCCCCAGCCCCGCTGTCCCGCCTGTGACCCCCGCCTGGAAGCAGGAGGTTTGTTCCTGAGCGTTCGGACTGTGCCCTGTGCCAGAGAGCCGACAGCCTCACGGGCACCCTGGGAAAATCCCTGGATGTTGCTGGC
>VWZF01001600.1:0-58915 GCA_013396755.1 Sclerurus mexicanus | reverse complement strand
GTGGGGGCCACAGCCACAGCCACAGCCCTGCGTGGGGGCCACAGCCACAGCCACAGAGCCACGGAGCCACAGCCACAGCCCCAGCCCTGCATGGGGGACACAGACCCACAGAGCCACAGCCACAACAACAGCCCTGCGTGGGGGCCACAGAGCCACAGCCACAGCCCTACGTGGGGGCCACGGAGCCACAGCAGCCCCGGGGGGCAGCGTCACCCCATTGCCACAGCGCGGGGTAAGGCGGCCCAGCCTTTGTTTTCCCTGTTTTTTTTCCTGGAGAAAGCCCCGAGCCGGTTCCTCGGGCGCCCGGTGTTGTTGGGGTGTCTCCCTGCACCGGTCGCAGCGCCCGGGGAGCTGTGCCTCTGCCACGGGGCACTGAGCCAGCGAGCCTGGCCATCCCACTGCCTCCCGCTGTCCCCAGCCCCGCTGTCCCGCCTGTGACCCCCGCCTGGAAGCAGGAGGTTTGTTCCTGAGCGTTCGGACTGTGCCCTGTGCCAGAGAGCCGACAGCCTCACGGGCACCCTGGGAAAATCCCTGGATGTTGCTGGCTGGGGTTGTTCACAGCAGTTCCCTCTCCATAGCTGGGATGTTTTCCCCGAAGGGTCTGTTTTCCAGGGGTTAAGCTGCTCCTGGTGGCAGTTTTGGGGTTTTTAAGCCCCCAGAAGGGAGCTCGGAGCTGTGAGAGCGGCTGCAGCTCACCCTGAAGGATGCCAGCAGAGGAGTCAGCCAAACTCCGAGGGCTTTGGAAGCAGCAAAGATCCGAACCGTGTTCGCAGCTGTTTCCCTGTTATCGACAAAACGCAATGTGCCCTCAGCTCCACGAGTAGAAATTGAGAGCAAACCCCTAAGGATCAGTCTTTTACCCCAATAAGGAGTGGGTTAATTTGCTGGGCATATCTGTAGAAAAGTTTTGTCAAGTGAAATTGTGCCGTTTGACAAAAGCATCAGGCTCTTGCTGGCATTATCAGAAAACAGGTTTGTTCAAAGGATTTCTATGGACCACTTTCCCCTGCTATTTCTGCTGCTCCACTCCCCTGTATTGTATTCAGTATCTCTGACAAGGTTTTCTCGGTACGTCGTGCACTGAAGTTTCTGTTCTGATACCAAATTTAGGGAAGGCTTGTTATCTGCAATTCTTTCTTCCTGGCTTGATAAGGTGCTGATTAATTTAGTGCAACTCTCTTTTCCTTATCTAGTCGAGCTTCAATCAGTTTTAGTATAATCTTGGAAAAACGCGATCGATCTCTATTGTTTGTTTTTAAGGTTTATTCCAAAGCCTTTTAGGCACGCTGAATGTTCTTCGGTCTTTTGTGAAGTTCTTGGAGAATTAAGTGAAAAAGTAACAATTATAGAACAGGTTTTGAATGCAGATGAAGCGTTCTAAAGCTGCTGGAAAACAAGAAAGAGCATCCTTTAACCGGCGCTTGGCTCTGCTGAGGTTTTAGGTGTTAACATAGAATTGTCTTGCCCTGGTGCTGTACATATGCAAAGCTGGATGAGTAAACCAGGGAATGTTCGTGGTGCCCGTGTGCTGGGATGTGTGTATGTGCCCTGATGCGGGGGGGAAGGAGAGGGCCTGTTCCCCCTGCACAGGTGTGTGCGAGGTGAGGAGGGACGGAGCGGTGTCACCTGGCCCTGCTGTGGGGCACAGGGTGCTGCACTGGGCAGTTGTGTCCTGCCTTTGCCCGAACACACAGGCCACGAGGAGGGGACAGTGCAAGGTTCGGCTGTCATCGGTGGAGAGCGCCTGCCTTGATTTCGTGATCAGGGGTTGACATCTGGATAGATTTTGAGTCTCCTCTGGCCCAGGGGAGATGGATCTCTCATCTGGTGCCCAGCAGCAGATCGATCCCATCTCCTGGATACTGAGGCTTTTGCAGAAGCATCAAAAAGTCTTTCCTAAAGAATTAAAAGTGCACACGTGCATAGAGCAAAGAAACTAAACCTCCCAAACCTGCAGGCTGGGAACAAATTTAAGTTTGCTTAAGACCAGCTGACTGCCTTAGAATTATAAATCTTCGACCTGGAGAAGCCTGGCTTCCTCTGTGCACACCTGGAGTGTGTTCACAGGAGAGACACTGTAGGTTTATGGAATTCAGGAAGCACCTGTCCCGATGCCCCAGCACCCTCTGCAGGTCCTGGGCCACCCCTGGATGGCACCCTCAGCCCACTGCTGGTTGCAGGTTGCCGCGGTGGCCCCAAATGCCATAAACCCCGTTTTCCCAGCTGGATTTGAAGCTCAGTTTAAGCTGTGTCTCGTCCCCAGGGCTCAGGTTTGGCTGGAGGTTGTCAGCAGCGTGTGTTGTGCTTCTCTTCCTTTGCCATCCCCCCCCGTGGCTTCCTTGGTTCCTGGTTCCTTGTTGCCCTCCTACACCGTGTTAAGGGTTGCTGTGCTTTTGCCCCAGAAAGCAGTGCTGGTTTCACCTCCCTGTTATTTAAGCAGGTGCCAGGCTGTCCCTCCCTCTCCTCCCCACACACAGCAACGTGCACACGCGTGTGCAGGGCGGCACCTCCCTGTCTGTTTCTTTTGCCATGGACAGGGAAACCTATGGATTTAAACACATGTGCATATGTTTTCCTTCCCAGATGTATTTTGGAAAATATGAGTCAGCAGCAGGCAAGAACACATTACATAATCTCTGGGAGCGAAGAAAACCTCGCAGTTTATTAGGAGGGAGGCTTTCTGCAAGCAGCAGCTTTTACCATCGTTTTGGTGCCATGCACTGGCCTGTGCCCCTTGGTGGAGTGGCCTCATTCCCATCCCACGCTGCTGTGTCCAGTGCAGGAAAGGAGTCCCAGTAGCCTCGGCTTTTGCTGCATTTTTAAATCCCCCAGTAGCAGCAGCAGAATCTCAGGGCTGTGATGATGATGATAACGACTTCTCTCCTGTTCCTTAACATGTTTGCCTGCAAAGACTCTGTGATTTTCTTTTTTGGTTCCCCCCACTCCCCACCTCCTGCTGTTTTCTATAAAATCTCAGCACTGAGAGAAATGGCACATGAGTGCAGCTGGAAATAGCTGCTGCCCCCTCCGCCTCCCCGCTGCTCACGGCCACCCACCTCCTCCACCTACACCCAAATGGGAGAGTGAAGTCAACATCCACTTTTAGCCCTGGGCTCCTGCTCCTCTGCCTTCCCCCTCCCTCTCTGTGCCGCCTGTGCCCGCACAGGGGAGCTTATGAGGGGGCTCAGCACCATTTTAAGGCTCCTGCAGCTGGCTGAGCACTTGTCTGGTCCCGTCGGTGCCCGGGGTATCGTGTGCCTTAACATCAAGGATGGGGGCAGGCACGCTGGGCAGGGAGGGGGGAGCAGCGTGAAGTATGGAGACACAGGGGAGCACAGACAGAAAGCCAGGGAAGATGGATCTAGAAGTCAGGCAGCAGCGCCGTCAGGGGTTTGAATCCTCCGCCCTGGGCTCCATCCCGCATCCGTGTGGCTTTGTGAGTGGTGGCAGGGGTGGGGAGCGGCGGGCACGGAGCCCTGTGTGCCACGGGGAGCTCCATCCTCTCCATGGTGCTGCGTTTTTGTGTCTCCATCTCCAGTGCCAGGCTGATTCCAGGCTGTTCCATCGGATCCTGTATTTCTGCAGGATGCCTCAAAAGCCTCGGAGTGGAATGGGCATTATCAGAGTGAAAGGCAAGAAGGGAAAGGACTTGCTTGTTTTTACTTTGCCCAGTAAAAGTGAAAGGTTCTGAACTGCTGTCGTCTCCCAGGGCACTGCAAACACTTCTGCTGTGCCGGAGCCCGTGGGTGCCTTTTGAGCGAAGAGAAAGCTCTGCTGTGGTTTTCCAATATCAAAGCCTTCCCAAGGAGGCAGTAAATTGCCACGCTGGTGGGAAGCAGGAGTGCAGGCAGCTCGTGCCCTGTCTGGGACAGTGTCTGAGACACACGCAGGAGAGCAAAGGGAGAGGTGGTGACAGAATAACCTGTTTATGCAGAGCACTCCGTCTTCACCCCCATTAGCTCTCGAGTTTCTGATGTTTGGAGACAAGACAATTTAAATCTTCTGTATTTTTAAACCCACCCAAATCTCTGTTGCAGCCAGCGATTCTCACGAGCTCAGCAGAGGGGATGTGCTCTTCCATCAGGGCTCTCCATATTTTATTCAAAAGCCTGGTTTGAGCTGTGTGTCTGCCCAGAGTCTGCAGCAGCTGGGGAGTGATGGAGTTCTCCCAGGGCTGGGATTTGGGGCAGCTGCCCCCCATTCCCACCCCTTGACAGCCCCGTGGGTGATCCTGCAGGGGCTGTTTCATCTTCCTACGTCTTTGTTTCTCTTTCTGTAAAACACGCAGGACGAAATTGCCCTTTCCTGTTTAGGGTTTGACAGCTGAGGATGGAAAGAGCTGTATTGAAGGCAGGTGGGATTGCAGCAGACTTGGGATTGCTGGAAAATGCCTCTCACCCTCTGTGGCCAAGGGGAGAGGGGCTGTGTGCTGGTCCCTGACAGAGCAGAGCTCCCAGCCAGGCTGCTCCCTCCTTCAGTGTAACACAAAGCCTGGAATTCCACCCGAGATCCCAACAGTGATGTCAGGAGGGCTCCACCAAAGATTAATTTGCCCTCAAGTATTGTGCATGTGCAGCATCAGATCCCAGCCTTATTATTGCCCCTGTTCTTCCAGCATTCACCTAGAGAAGGGCTCTGCACCTCCTTAGAGCCCGCAGTTGTTACTCATTAATAACACGCTTGCTCTGCGTTATTAATTGATCCAAATGAGGCTTTTTTGTTTCTTTAAGCCTTTTGTGGTATTTCTGTGCTGTTAAGAATTTAATCTGCATTAAGCAGAAATACCCAAGTAAAAATAGTAGCTTTGGAGTAGGAGCTGTTCAGCCTTTCCCACGTAACCATAATCTTGGCCTCAGAGCCAGCAGTGAGAGCCAGGAGAGGCTCGGGGTGCACCAAGGAAGGGCACAAAAGCCACCCGAGGCTGCCCAGCCCTGCTCCGGGTGCTGGGATTGTCTGGAAGTGCTGTCTCCTAGAGACGTGCTGTCTCTGGCTCAGTGGCACGAGCTCACTCCCCCAGTCTTGCCTTTTGGAGCTTCTGGGGTTGTCCATCCTCTCCCCAAAAGGAGGGTTGTTCCCTGGAGCACGTTCCCGCCTGTTTTGTCAAACCTGGTGGGAGATGTCCATAGAGCTTATTATCAGCTGGCCATGGAAGGCTCCTCCTTCCTTTTGAACATGTCCCCCACATCTGGAAACATCTGCAGGGTTTGCTGCCCTTTTTGCCTTTCTGTTTCTGCTGCAGACGATTTTACCTTTGCAAGGTTTTTCCAACTCAGGTTGAAATTCAAGCGATAATAATCCATGACGTTCTTCATTCTGGCATCTTAAAAATCTTTTCTGAAGTTTTAAAGCCTTTAAAGCCTTTGTGCCATATAAATACTTGAGTACTTTTTCTATTTTGAAATGAAAATGGTTCCTGAAAACCCTCAAAAGTCGAATGAAGATCAAAGGCTTGGGAATACCAGCAGTTTGCTGTATTATCCACAGCAGCTCAAGACTGAGGTTGTATCAGGCAGGTGCAAAGGGACCGCTGTGCTCATAGCCATGGAATCCCACAATCATGGAATGGTTTGGGTTGGAAGGGACCTTAAAGCCCCATCCCAGGGGCAGGGACACCTTCCACTATCCCAGGCTGCTCCAAGCCCCCTCCAGCCTGGCCTTGGACACTTCCAGGGATGGGGCAGCCACAGCTTCTCTGGGCAACTCTTCCCCACCCTCCCAGGGAAGAATTTCTTCCCAATATCCCATCTAAACCTCCTGTCTCTCACTGGGCTCTTGTAAGAGCCCAGTTCTTCTGTAAAACTCAGCCTTGATGCTGTGAAGGTCTGGGCTGGGTGTCTGACATTCCTACTGCTGGCCTGGCTGGAAATCCCATGTTTTGTGACGTTTTCATGTCCATCCTGGTGCAGCAAAGGGCTGGAATGGTGCTGGTGGCAGCACTGCCCCTTTCAGCGGCAGCTGGACTGGCTTTGCAAGGTTTTCAGAAAAGTAAATCTCTTTTCCGTCCAGCCTTCCTCAGGGCTTTTCCTCCCTCCCCGTGGATTCTGAGCAGGAATCAGGAGAAGAGGTGGAAATTGCTGTCCTGGAGGCATGTGACAAGGGTGTCCTGGGAGTTCGGGGCGGCTCACAAATGAATTGCTTCTGATAAATGCTCAGAGGGTTCGTGGGCTTCCTTGGCAGCTGCACTCAGAGCTCACAGTGGGGATTTTCACCACTGACCAGCCATTCACAGGGCACGGTTACAAGTCTGTGTAAACCACCACCAGCCTCCTCCTCGGAGTAAGGAGAGGTAAAAATGGATGCGGAGCAATTTGGCCAGAAAAAAAGAGTGGAAAGAAAAAGATAGTTAAGATCCAAGGAGTGGCTGTTGAAATGCAAAAGGATCTAGAAAGCAAAGATGCAAAATAAGATCTGACACGGAAATGAGTAACGTTTTTACAGCATTGTGTAACTCACTTTAATTGCAATCCATCTAGAAATCTATTTGAGGCAAGAAATCAATGCAGAATTGTAGAGCAAAGCATTGGTCTTGCAGATGTTTGAGCTTTCTGGATTGTTATTTTCAGCTTCCTTCCACAGTTTCTTTGAATCCCTCCTTCCTCGCAGTGGCAATGGAAGGATCCCCCACTGGATGTGTGGCAGGTGGGCAGTAAGTGGGCTGTCCTGGGGCTTTCTATCCTGAATATCCCTCTTGTTGTCCCTAGAGGAACACCACGAGGTGGTCGTCGTGGTGAGCACAGGGCACTGGAAAGTGGAAGCCCCGGGGTTTCTGTAGGATCACCCCTCTTTGGAGAAGACCACGCTCCGTCTCCCAGGCTGGGCTGAGGTGCCAGCGTGGGCTGTGTCCACACACACAGGGAGCTTTCCCTGGACAATAGTTGCGTGTGAGTGGCAGAGCTGGGGCCGTACTGTGCTGTTTACTCTGCTCACCTCTTCCAAATCCGTGACATCAGGTCGTGCAGCACAGGCATCAGAGCTGCCTGATCACCTGGAAGTTCCCTTTCACTGTCCATATTCTCAGCCTGCTTAAGAGACTGGTTGAAGTCCATCAGTGCTCAAGGCTTCTGCTATTTTGACTTGGCAGAATTAAGTCCTGACTCTTAACAGATGCCATCAGTGTCATTCCCAGCAGTCTCCTGAAAGGCCAGCATGACATTTCTCTTTTATTTGGTGGCATTTGTGAGGGAGGTTTCTTGTTCCTTGTCCATCCTCAGTGTTCAGAGATGGTGCCTTGCCTTGAATCCAGTTCTTGGGAAGTGCCAGGCAGAGGCTGAAGCCAGGGATGTGCCTGGACAGAGCTGGCTGCTGGGTGAGCATCCCCGTGCTCCTGGGGGGGAAGGAGGGAGGGGGGAAGGCTCTGCTGCCGTGGCCTTTGAGGAGCTGTTGCTTTCCCAGCACACAGTTTGGCTCTGGGTTGTGCAGCTGCTGATCGAGTGTCTCTTCCAGAGTGTCCCTTAGCCTTGGTCTCCTCCTGCCCCTTGTCCTGCTTGGCTGCAGTCCTGGGAGCTGGGCTGAAGCACTGGGGCGAGGAGGAGGTAACCCAGGAGGCCGGGCAGGCTCCTCGAGGATCAGCCATCACATTTACAGACAGGTGAGGGTTTGAGGCAGGAATACAAGGAAGCAGCCGGATTTGCTGGCAGCCAGACACTGAGACTGCCAGCAGAATGGCCCAGAACATGAGCAGTTGTCTCCAAGTTTGCAGTATCTCCTCTGACCTCCCCCCTTGCTGCCAAGTATGTCCCCTCCCCATGTCTCAGTGTCACTACAGGGTGTTAAATGCATTCACGTTTAGAGAACTGGCTTAGAGCGACAGAGAGAAATGGGAAGAGACTTGCAGTAGGTTAGGATGGGATTCATCCTTAGGGTTGGGATGAATCTGAAGAGATCACATTGCAGAGGAACCATCTGTAGCCTGGGGGGGAGACAAGGAAAGGGGAGATGCAGGCTTTTCCAAATCCAGAGAGTGCAGGTGGAAGAGGGAGAAGGATGCGATGCAGGAGGTAAAACTAAGAATAGAGGAGTGTGTTAAAAAGGGAAATCTGGGACTGGAGATCAGAACAAAGTAGAACGTGCAGGAAATGTGTTCCACTAGGCCATGGATCTGTGTTTCTGGAAAATAACTGATGTGCCTTCACGAGGGGCAGTCCTCGTGAGAGTAGAGAGAATACCAGAACAGGTTCTCAGAGGGACAGTCTGCCTTTGGCTTTGGGCAGAACAGAGGGTCCAGGTCTGGTTTTTGGAACCCTGAGCCCCCCAAATTGCAAGGAGCGCGGTGTTTCCTCACGTGCGGGCACCTCTGGGCACAGCTCAGCGGAGGGGCAGCACCAGCAGGATGTGCCCCAAGCAGAGTTCGTTGTAATTGTAAGTGCAGAGAGGAGCAGCAGAACACCCCAGGACAGACGGGTTCCGGAGGAGAAGGGCTCTGGAAATGGGCTGTTGGCAGTGCTGGAGCAGAGGAAGGGAGTGTTTTATTATTACCTGGAGTGGATTCAAGCCTTGAACAGAGGGGAGGGTTTGCCTGTTCGGCTGAGAGATGGGAGGTGCAGGCGTGTGAGCCAGTCAGCCCATGCACCGGTGCTTTGGGGACCTGGAGGGACTGGTGGATTGAAAGGTCACCGTCTCATCTGGTGGTAATTCAGTGCAGACTCTGCTTGTAGGTGCCAGAAGCTGCAAGTAAGTCTCGGGTTTGGCTCTGCCTTAAAGAAGGAGAAAAAAATAAGTGAGATATTGCAAATGCTGGAATCAGTGTTTTGATTACTGCTTTTGAAAGATTGATAGAGGTGGAGTTGGCTGCAAGAATGGGATTTATCTTGGCAGTTCAACAGCCTATTCCAGCCCTTCCTGATCTCTGTAGCCAGGAGTGCTCTGGATTTATGGATGACCTTAGAGAGCACAGGCAGTGTTTGGTGAGCTGGGGTTCAGCAGAGACAAAGCCGTGGAGTCTTATCTGTGTCCAGCAGCTTCAATGTCTTATTTTTAAAAAGGCTCCTGTATTCATTACCGAGAGTATTGGGTTCTTCTAACACACACAAAAAAGCGCCTTAATTCTTCAATAATTCTGTTCCATCCTGTGCTACTTATTCAGAAACTCTCCCCACTTTACACTGAGGCATAAATATAGAACAGACATTTACCCCCCTTTGCTTTTCCTGCAGTAGCTCCAGCCATTTTAAAACTCTGGGGTGGAACTCCAGGGATCTTGCTCATCCCGATGAGGAGGACCCTGGGGAGGGATTCTGAGAGTTTGGCCACGAACCCAAGACCTTCAAAACAATGAACTACCTTCTTGGTCAGCCAAGGCTTCAGAGCTTTCCAATTTGATAGGAAGTCACAAGATTTTTGTAGCCATCAGGTTTTAAATTGTTTTTGTTCTAGACTGTCAGGCACTGACGTAAGTTGTCAATAATTTAAACCTGTCTACTCTGCTTGCAGGAGAATAATTTTTCAATAATACTAAATGTGCAACCAGTTTTGGGAGAGAAACAGAAAGGTTTAGTCTCTTTGGAGTCTGTATTAATGAATGTGGCCAGACATTTGTAAGGTGCTTTCTACACTCTCACTGCCCATCCAAACCCAAGGAAAGACTGTTTTTCACTCCCTGCTGTATTTATGAGCAAGGAATAGACCAGATCTCCAGGCTTTTGTGTGCTCAGACCCACACAGGGTGCAGCAGGACATTGATTTGCAGCTCCACATGTCAGGAATTACCTGCACAGGTGCTGGGGGGTGTGATCCTGTCGAATCCCAGGGCAGTGGAGAGGTGACCCTCTGTGCATGCAGGGAATGTGGATTCTGTGCAGCTTCAGAGACCCAAGTAAGTGCCCATTCCGTGAATTTGGACAGAGGAGGCTCCTCTGGCTTCTCACACGTACAGGCAGAGCTGTGCTGCCCACTCTGACTCACAGCCATGGCATTTTATTGTTGCTGAAGACTCTGTCTAAAAATTCCCTGGCATTTCTCCAAACAGAGTGCCAGCAGCCCTTAAACTCAACTCATTTCCTTTACATCAAACCACCGAGCTCATCAATAGCAATCTCAGACTCCAGCAGGGAACACGGAGGCGTTTGGGATTTGACACCCTCCACAGCCTTGTGGTAAATAGGTCATTACCAATCCAACAGCAGCATTAAACCACGGAGGGGGAATTCGGAGAGGGAGAAGGATGGTGTCTGTGGTCCTTGGCCTTCGGGAGCTGATATTGGTAGCCAGCAGAATTATTTAGGTAACATTTGCCTGTTACTGTATGGAATCAATGAACAGCATCTTGTCATGGGTTTGTGTCCGGGGATTGAGAAATGCTCCGGTGCTTTTGCACCTCTGTGGTTACTTTTGTTAAGTAAGGTGAGCTTCAAAGAGAAGGTGAAGCCCAGGAGATCACTGCAGGCTGGGCTTCTAACCAGCTCACTGGAGCCTTTTCCCAGCAAGTTGCTCCCAGAGCCCTTGGGGTTTTTTTCCAGCAGGAATTTCACATATGATAGAGGGACTCGAAGGGGCCAGTTTTACCTTTAAAGTCTAGGTTTAATTTTTTTCTGTTAAAAAAAATGTGTTTCGACAGTTTGTCACATCGGCTCAGCCTGGCACGTCGTGGGCAGTGAAGTGTTAGGAAGGAGAAGCAAAAAGTATTTTGATGAAGGATCAAGTCAACTCCCTAATGTTTTTTGAGCATCTCCTGTGCCGACCTTGGTCCACGCAGACACCCGCCCGCTCCTGCGGCTCTCCGGGCTCCGGGAGAGCTTCGGGAGGTGCTGAGAGAGTTGCCAGGCAGGGTCTGGGGAGGTTTCGGTGGAAGTTCTTGCTGGAGGTCTGTGCTTTGCAGCAGAGACATTTGCCAGCTTCTCCCGAAGTCTCCATCATGTGTTTATTTTTGAGCTGAGGAGGAGGGAAGGAGGGAGGGAGGCATCATCATCCTTTCGGTAGCTATGGAGAGTGGGGAGGGCAAAGTCTGTGCAGCACAAGAACCCCCAACTCTCCACGCTCGGCTTCCAGAAAAGCCCAGCCCAGTCTCTCTTGTGGGCCTGTGTTTTGCACTAGACAAACATTTAATTATTTTACCTTCGTGCCTCTCTTGAATCAACTGAGGGAACTACAAAAGATAACGTACTTCTATTTTTATATCCTACACTAATGAAGCTCAGGCTGGAATTTTCCCCTGCATGATTGGCTGAAACAAGGGAGGAAAAATTCCGAGGGAGAGGAGGAGGGAGCGAGAGGCTCAACACTTAGCGGCGTGCACGGGTGTGTTTGGGAGCAAACACGCAGCACCCCAGTGAAACAGCGCTTGGGGAGCACAGAGAGGAGGGTTTTATCCGTGTGAAGTGATGCCCGGAGGAGCTGAGGGTCACTGGTGGCACGGGGCGGATGGAGGCAGCGGCACGGCCGGGGCAGCGCTGCCAGCTCTGGGCTCCTGGCACGGCTGTGGGTGCGGGGCCAAGCCTAAAGTCTCCCTGCCTGATGGCAATCCCAGTCCCGGGCAGCGGAGATTCGGCCTCGCTGCTGGAAAGTGGGAGTGAGCCTGGAAGGGTTTGGATTGCGGTGATGACGAGATCAGAAATGAGATCTGGGCTTGTGTGTGGAGCAGCCCCTGTGAGCTGGGTCTTTCAGAGGTGAGGAGCTGCTTCTCAGCTGCTCAAACGCTCCTGAAAGACTCAAATTAAAGGATTTGACATTTTCCTTCTTAATAAAAGAGAGGGAGTAATCAACGCACAGAGCCGTGAATGGGTTTATTAATTTGCTGAACTGCAGTGCCGTCATTCAGTGGAAAATAAGACATTGGTTTTTATTGGTGAAACACGAGTGGGAAAAGTAAAGGATAAATCCCAAAAAAGCACAATTTGCTTATGTTTCCCAGCAGCTGATTGGAGCTGACCCAAGGGACCTGAGGGCCACGGCGCCTCGGTGTCCTCGCCTGTGTTTTGGGAGTGATAATGTGCAATATCTGCCCCCCAGAGAAAACAGCTGCAATATCTCAGGACTTGACCACTTGTGTCATTGGTTTGACCTCCTCTGAAGGGGATAAAATTGGATCTCAGTCCAGTGAGGAAAACAAGGGAAAAAAGGGAGAGTGCTTGAAGAGTTGCCCTCAGATACCAGATGGTCTGTGTAGAAATTTGTCCTCTTAAACGGGGCCCAGATGTGGAATGGTGGTTTATGGTGCCTGGAAAAGGAGCTGTTAATAAAATGAATCTGGAAGGGAAGGGCAGCATGGAAGGAAAGATGAAATTTTACAACCTCTACATACAGTAGATGAAAAGTGTAAATCCAGCCCCAGCTGGAGGTGCCTGGGAAGCCACTGTTTGAGCCCGAGGAAAGTGGCAACTGGACAGACCCCACCAGCACCAGCATTGCCATAGTTCATATCCCTGCCTGAAGGTACAGCTGCCCTGAGCCCTGGGAATGCCATGGTACCCATCAGTAAATTGGAGTGGCACAGCCTTGGGCAGGGCTTCAGTCTTGTCAGCAGAACAAGAGCTTGTCCATGAGGACAGGGGGAGGGAGAAAAAGGCAAGACCAACCATGGGCATCCATTCAGACCAGGCTTTACTGGAAATAGGGACCGGCATGTAGGAGATTTATGGAAAATGTGCAGCCAAGGAAGTTGCAGCATGATCCCACAGGATGCTGACATTCATCCTCTGATGCTCTTCAGCCTGAGGTGCCCCATGACAGGTTATTTTGGCTTTTCAAGAGAAGTTTTATCTCCAGAATGCAGAAAGAGCTTGGAACTAGAGCTTAAGGCATGGTTATCCAGCGAAGCTGTGGCTGCCCCTGGATCCCTGGAAGGGTCCAAGGCCAGGACGGGGCTTGGAGCAACCTGGGCTGGTGGAAGGTGTCCCTGCCCATGGCAGGGGGTGGGATTGGATGAGTTTTAAGGTCCCTCCCAATCCAAACCACTCCATGATTCTGTGATTAGGAAAGCTGAAAAAAGTGGCACCAGGTTAATATGGGAGTGGGTGAACCCTCGTGCACAGGGAAAACAGGGAGCTGGGAAGGACAGCTGGATCTCCGGGGGGAGCTGAAGGCTGGGGCTTCCCTGGCTCGCAGGAACAGCTGGTACCTCTGGCCTTTTAAAAATGGAACCTCAGAAATCTGGAAGAAATAGACTTTTTATTTGGTTAGTGGTTTGGACCTCTAAAACTGCGAGTCATAATGCCCTGTAAACCACTTGAGGCAATTTGGGAATATAGCATTCCTTATTAAACTCCGTGGGTTTTAGAGACTCCTTAGGTTTCCACAGCGGCGCAGGGTTTGACCTCTATAATGTTCAACAGGATCCCTGAAAAATTGAGACCAATTTAACAAGAATAGCTGCTGCCTTGGTGCTCCGGCTCTTCCATTCCTTTCCTGGCCGGAGTTAAGTTCATAATGGTTTAGCAGAACCTTTTAGTTGTTGAAAAAGATTGTTGTGCTCTGGGCATGAGGGAGTGGTTTGGGACAGGCATTTTAGCAGAACCGTTTGTCCCCAGCTGGAATAGCAAAGTGAAATGTCGTAACTGCATTATTTTGAAGGTCAGAAACCGTCAGTGTTTGCATATTTTCCCGGTTATTTTTGGCCATTATGACAGGATACACTGTTATTCGGGGCTTTCAGGGAGTACAAACCCCTGTGGGTCCAGAGGAGACGTAGCAGTTGTTTGCAGGTGACGGTCCCTGGCGTCTCAGGGGTGGCAGTGTGCCCGCACCAGACCCGAAGGGGGGACCACAGCCCGGGGCCTGAAATTCTGCAGCAGAGGTGTTTTCCTGTAGATGGAATGTCTGAGAATCCAAAGCACCCGTTTGTTTAAGCAAAGAGATGGTGCACATCAGAATTCTGTGGCGTGGTGATTTTCCCCTCCTCTGGGGTGGCAGCTTTGTCTTTTATCTCGTGTTCTCTCCATTTCTGAATTAACTTTGTCCTCTTTGCTGCACCAGGCGGAGGGTGCAGGTACTGTGGCATTTGCAGGTGAAGTGCTCCCCTTCCTGCACTCTTTCCTGGGAGTTTTGCTGCCAAAACTCTGTGTTTGCAGGTGAGCACCAGCCCTTGGAGCACCAGCCCTTGTAGCACCTGCCACCTGGCAGTGGCACTTTGGAAGAGCAGGCAGAATAACTATTGCTGCATTTCCTGGATACCTGGTATTCCCTGAGGTGGGATAAGGATGTGGCTTAAGGATGTGAGCTCTCAGAGGCTGGAGCACAGCGTGCCACGGGAGCTTTTGGTCTTTAACCTTTCTCTAATTGATGAATAATTCTTTGCTGCTCCGTGCAGACGGTGAGTTCCCTTAGGGATCCCACGGCACCTCCCTCTTTTCAGTGTTTCCTGACTGACGAGTGGAGTCTGAACTGAGAATTCCTTGCTGTAATACTCTGTTCCTCTGTCCTTGAGGCTGGTCCCTTGCAAAGCCCCAGAGTGGGCAGCCTTCACCCTCTAGAAGTGTCTACCCTGGACTGGTGCATGTTTAAACCAAAGAAATTCCAGAGGTATCTTGGTACGCATGAGAAGGGAGAATGATTTCCAGCTAAGGTCGGGTATGTGGTTGTTTCGGAGCTGCTTGGCTGGGTGCTGGCATTCCCAGGAATGCCGTGGGGCTGCCCACAGCGGGACACGGGTGGGAAATGCAGTGGCACTGCTCACCTTACCCACCAGAGATAACATCCTGTGCTGCCATCCACGACCCTGGATGCCAAGGTTTGGAAGGTGGCATCCAAGGAAGTGGCTTGGTCTGGAGCTTGGCCTGAAAAGGAGGGATCTGCCAAGCCAGGGAGGGGATGGATGATGGTGCTCTTACAAACCCCAAACTTCCTTACACACAGCTGGACTCATCTGTGGGATTTATCCGTGTGCTCCGGGGTCAGCAGCACAGTGCCACGGGGCTGTGCTTTGCGTTGAAAACAGGGATTAAATGGCATTTATTTACAAAGCCAACCACCCAAGCCAAACCTACTGGCCGGGTTGTTTGGGGGCGGAGGGGACCGAGCAGCAGGGTGAGGTGCTCTCCCCATCGGTGTAGTGACCACAGCGTGAGATCCTGTGGGTGATGGAGAAGGGGAAAGACGGATCTGAGGTTGCTGTTCCTCTCAGACAGAGGACGCGTCTCTCAGGCTGGTCTGGTGCTCCCCACAGCCACAACCCCAACATTTCTGACAAACAGCCAGGCCAACCTCCCTGCTGGGTTTGGGCTTGGTGTGCTCTGGGTTCATTAATGTGTTAATGCTCTGGGAGGCGGCTCTGGTCCCCTCCCCAGGCTCCTGCCTGGTGTCTGTGGCTGCTGCAGAAAGAAGGTGATTCCTTTCTGTGTCACCAGCACAGTGCAGGGAAGCTCTGAGGTGGTGGCAGGGCTGGGTGGGAGAGATGTTTTGGAGGTGTGTGCAGCCTTTCTTTGGGCCCTCCTGTGTAAAACTCTTGAGCGGTGAATGGATGATGACTGAGGAACTGCTGTCGTGGTACCTGTGGTCGTTCAGAACCAAGGCACGCACACAAACACACACCAAAATCTTATAGCAGTGTTTGCAAATTAATGCAGGCAGAAGCTTAAAAGCTCCGAGCAAATCTCTGTTGCTGTTTTCCAGAATCGCCACTGAAAGAGAGAGAATTTCATGCAGGACACTATAAAAAAAAAACCAAAAAAACAACCCAACAAAAAAAAACCCACTGAAAAAACCAAAAATGAAGGAAAGTCCCTCCAGGTTTCAGTTCCAGAATTACCCCAATGTATCAGCTGCCCACGGTTTTCTCTGCAAAATATCCCTTGGGCCCCTCTCAGTCTGGAATTATTTCCAGCACAGAGGCTGGGGAGTGGAGATGCAGCAAATAAAGCACCTTTGCATCCGGAGCCGCCGAGCTGTGCCGCAGGAGGGGGGCCCAGCGTCCCCCCGGCCCCGCCGCCTTCCCAGGGCACCGTGCCCCCGGTGGGCACCTGAGGGGCTGCCAGCTGCTCTGCAGAGCTTGTCGGCTCTGAGGTCTCGGGCAGCAGAGCTTCGAAGTAAGGGGAAGAAATGTCCCTGCTACAAGGCGCAAACACAAAGAGGATGGTTGAGATAACAGTGATTTAAAACCCCCTGGTAGTGCCTCGGGCGCTCTGGGGGACCATTGCCTGGGCATGGCAGCGTTCCCCATGGACAGCAGGTGCTTTTCTCGTTGCCCAGCTGGGGGAACCCATTTTCAATTTCATTTTTCTTTAGGTTTTCTGCAGTTTCTTGCTTTTTCTTCAGCGTTCTTAGGCTTGTCCCGCGCTCATAAGCCCTGCTGCAGTGGGTTTGTAGTGTGGAAGAGGCAAGTTTAGAGGGGTTGTATTGCGTTGAGCTTAACTTCTGCTAGAGAAAAGGAGTTTCTGTCCTGGTCGAAGCAAGGAATTTGGGATGAGAGGCTGTAAAGTGCTCAGAAGCTGAAAATGCAGGGTCTGTAGAAGTTCATACGTGTGTGACTTGGTGAGCTGTGTGCCTGCCCCTGCAGCACTTCTTAGGCACCGTGGAGAAATTTGGGAGGGGGAACCACAGACAAGCAGTGCTGAGTGATGGTTTGCAGCCCTGGGGAGGCCAGACCCAGCCATAGTGCTGCTGTGAGCCTGTAGGATCTGAGGCATGGATGGATGGATGGATGGATGGATGGATGGATGGATGGATGGATGGATGGATGGATGGATGGATGGATGGATGGATGGATGGAGGGATGGATGGAGGGAGGGATGGATGGATGGAGGGATGGATGGATGAATGGATGGAGGGATGGATGGATGGAGGGAGGGATGGATGAATGGATGGAGGGAGGGATGGATGAATGGATGGAGGGAGGGATGGATGAATGGATGGAGGGATGGATGGATGGAGGGAGGGATGGATGAATGGATGGAGGGATGGATGGATTCTTCTGTGAGTGTTGTCACCCAGGTGAAGGTAGCACTGCACACACCTTGGTGGCGCTGGCAGTGAGGAGCTGCAGGAGGCAGCCAGTTTAGATTCTCCACGGTGACATGCCCAGAGCAGCCTCGCGCAGCAGTTCCCGCTCTGTCCGGGGCGAGTTCCTGCCTGCCTTCATCGTTTGCACGCCCCGGGATAAATCTGCATTCCCTGCGACGCCCTGACAGCAGGAGCACTGCAGCTCCCAGTGCAAGGCAGCGCCGGCAGGAACGCCGCTGGAGGAAAGGTGTAGGAAGGGCAGTGAGTGGAGAGGGGAGATAAGGAGTGTCTGAGCCCCGGCCCCAGCTTGGGGGGTCTCACGGCTGTGCCTGCCCGAGGTGTGGGGGCTTGGAGGGGGAATGACTGGCGGAGCATCCAATCTGGCCAAATAAAGGGGATTAAATCCTGGAGGGAATGTTCCGGGAGGGTTTTTCAGCTCTTACCCAGGAGGTTTGCAGTGGAGGCACGTGGAGGTTGATAGACACAGTCGGTAACTCCAAAGAGGCACTGAAGCGGCAGTAATGGTTGCGGCAGGGCTGGGGGGGCTGCAGGGAAGGGATTCAGGGCATTTTTCCTGCTTTTTGGTGCTCTGTCCCCAGGCGTGTCCCTTGTCTCTCCTAGGGCTGCTCAGTTTTGGTGATAATTTCCTGTTTTCAGGTTAGACACAGGAGCAAAACTCATTGCTGTGGAAGAGAACGGCAGGCCACAGGGCTCCCCCCGTCTCCATGTGTTCCAGAGCTGCAGGAGCCCGGGCTGGCCTGGAAACAGGAGCACTCAGCAGCTCTTCATGGGGTCACAGGAGGGGAGAGCATTCCTGTTGGGATGCAGGTCCCGAGGTCTGCGCCGAGGACCCAGAGCAGCCGTGCAGTGTCAGGTCACTTGATCCGAACGACGGGTGAATCACAACCGAAGGCCCCTCTAGCTCCTGCCATCCTCCTCACGTGTCGTTTCTCTGCTTTAACCTTTGCCTGCCTTTCCCTGTGCCTTCCTTTGGGCCAGGTCCCGGCCTCAATCACAGCACTTCCATCTGGAGTGGCTGCTCTGTGGAGGAGACCAGGAACGGCCTCCAAGGGTGGCGGTGGTGGCAGAGCTTTATTGGACCCTGGGTTACTGCAGGGTTGGCTTGGAGAGGCAGAACCACACACCCACAGGGACCTCTGAGCAGTTTCGTAGGAGTTTGTCAGTGCTCTCTGTATAAAAGACACGCTGGGAAGTCCATAAGCCCCAGTTTGTGTAAGGAGTGATAGGCTCTGAGGCACCAGGATACAGCGGGAGTTGGGGTGTCTCTGTGTGGGGTGTCCCTGCAGCTTCGCACGGGGGCGTGCAGGGCTGGTCCTGCACGTCTGTGGCCCTTGGGCCGCGTGGGCATGTTTGTTATTTGCTGCAGTGTGGGATACTGCACGTGGCTTTTATTCTTTTATTCTGGAAATTGCACTTGGATACCCACAGAAATGCCTGGGAATTATCCAAGTGTAATCGTACCTTTCCTCAATTTTGGATGACCTGTCTGCCTTCTTCATTTCCCTTAATTCTTGATCTGCCCCAGTATTCTTCCCATTACCAGAAATCTTGCAAGAGTAGGTGACCCAATCCTCCTCTGGGACAAGACGACCCAATCCTGATCTCGTTCACACTCACAGAAACCCAAAATAAAACCTGTTGGGTTCAGTGTATTGGCATTGATTTCCCAGCTCTGCTCGTGGTTTCTGGATTCCTGGCTGCTTGAAGCTGGACTGAGAACTATTAACTCAGGAAACAGCAATTTGGGCTTGATGGGATGTACTGACCTTAAGCCTTGATTAATCTAATTAGTGCCCTCATTTTGGGGAAGGCTTTTTGCACTCCAACTGTGCCACATAAAAGCTCCGTGTTCCTCTGACCTGAGGTAGAGCGGTGGGCCCTGGGCTGTGGGGGA
This sequence comes from Sclerurus mexicanus, assembly GCA_013396755.1. Taxonomy (NCBI): domain Eukaryota; kingdom Metazoa; phylum Chordata; class Aves; order Passeriformes; family Furnariidae; genus Sclerurus; species Sclerurus mexicanus. Next base: position 40,134 of record VWZF01001600.1, on the reverse strand, counting down.
TGCTCTGGACTGTCCAAAAGTTGTTTTTCCAGAAGCTGAGTCCCTTCTGTTCCACGTTTTCCACTCGGCTGACCTTTGGAGACCAGCCTTGCTTTAGCATTTCTGTTCCTTTATGTCTTTTTTGGGCCCTTGAATTATGTAACGGGAAAGGAGTCACTGCAGAAACATCAGCCTGTGAAAGAAACTTTCTGGAGCTTTTAGCACAAGCCACAAATGTTTTTCCCCAGAGCTTGGAGGGTATTTTCAGGAGGGATTTGAGCTTGATGGAGATGCCAGAGAAAGTTTGAAAGTACAGAAAATGTTTTCGTCTTTTCCTTAAGTGCAAAAATAACTATTTATTCGAGATGAGAAAAATTCCTGCGGGTGGATTGCTAGAATGATTGGAAAGGCTGGAGAAACTTGGCAGCAGGGAACTTTTTCAGCTTGATTTCTTTAACATTTTTGTCAAATTAAGTCTTCTTAATGTGGATACTCACGGAGAGGCTGAACTTCCCCATATATCCTGCTCTTGTGAGCTGGATTGTCTTTTTCCTAAAATCCAAGAGGTGTGTGGGCTGGTTCTCCTTACACACGTGCTGAGCTGTGGCAGCAGCCGGTGCTCAGGTGTGACCACAGGAGCACCTGCTGGAGTGGGGAGCAATCCCGTCCTGCAGTAGGAGGAGGCGTTTGGAGCAGGGATTGCTGTGGGAAGAGCCCACCTTGTAGTGCCTCGGTGGGAAGCAAGAGGACCTTCTGCAGAGGCAGGGCCAGGGCTGGTTCCTGTTCCCTGTTCCCTGTTAGGCTTTTGGCATGAGCCATGTGCATCCCTCTGAAGAGAAAGAAGGGAGAGAGGGTTAAAACGAGTCCTGTCTGTCTCCTCCTTCCTAGTGGACATTTGCAGGTGCAGGGAGCAGGTGGGTGCTCTGAGTGGGTGGGCTCTGCCTGGGCTCTCTGCTCTTTCACAGGATGGAGTAGCCAGAACTGTTTCTCTTCCAGTAAGTGTGGGAGAGGGGACTTTGCCTTGCTCTGGGACAGCGAGGTGTGGGCCTTGTGTTCCTCAGGAGCTGGCTCAGCACGGTGTGGACAAATCCCTGCATCGTTTCAGGTTTTGTTTGCTGGGGGAACCTGGGATTTTGTTCTGCCTCTGAAATACCCGCATTAGTCTGGTGCTGAGGTTTGGGTCTAATTTCACCCAGATAGTGAAAGCTGAGGTGGTTCAAGCCGTGATTTCTCTGCAAAGGAGGATGTGGAATATTACCAGGGTAACCGGATAACCTGCCAGCAGGTCCGAGATCAGTGGCAGCACACGACAGCAGACAGCAGCGTGTGGCTCCCAGGGAGGGCAGAGCCTGCTGCAGCTTCCACTGTGCACGCAGGACAAAGCCGGGGCTCCATCAGGGTGATCAAAGGCTGCCGGGGAGCTGACAGTGTGACATGGCCGTAAGAGAGCAAGGTATGATCCAAGGATGGATTAGGAGATGAATTTCCAGTGGAGATTAATGCTGCTGTACCAGACAGTGGAGCTCACTTGGGCTAGAGTAGTCTGTTGGATTGCCAATATTCAACAGGAATGTCCTGGAGCTGGAACAGGGACAAGGGCTGAGGGAGTGGAGGATCTGTCCATGAAGGTGAGCTGTGGAGTGCCTGGGCTGGCCTGGCAGGGCAGCTACAGAGCAGGAGCACCCTTTGAAGCTCAGAGGAGACCCAACTGCCCCTTCCCAGTGCTCTGAGGACGACGAACTGCTGAGCAGAACTGCTTTGGGGGCCAGAAGGGGCAGGTTTGGGTGACCACAGCAGATAGGCGCTCTTAGGGGGCAGTTTCTGGTCATCAGGCAGGAGTGTGGTGGTGGGAACCTCCCTCAGGCTGTCACAGGTCTCTCCAGGCAGAGTCGTGGCAGCTGGAGAGGGTGTTTGGGACGCCCCAGTGCACCTCCACCAGCACCCACTGCTGCCAGCAGTTCGTGGCCACGGGCTCTCAGCTGCCCGCGGGGCATTGATAATTATTGGCACTGGGTGGTCCACAGAGTAACTAGTCCTGTTGTCACAGAATCCCAGAATGGTTTGGGGTGGGAGGGACCTCAAAGCCCATCCAGTTCCACCCCCTACCACGGGCAGGGACACCTCCCACCAGCCCAGGTGGCTCCAAGCCCCGTCCAACCTGGCCTTGGGCACTCCCAGGGATCCAGGGGCAGCCACAGCTTCTCTGGGCACCCTGTGCCAGGGCCTCACAGGGAAGGATTTCTTCCTAATATCCCATGTAAATCAACCCTCCTTCAGCTTAATGCTATTTCCCCTTGTTCTGTCGCTACAGATCCTTGCAATACCCAGGTTTTTAGAAGTTCTTCTGACTTTTTCCTAGTAAAGAGACGTCGAAGCCTCCATGAAAGGAGCCAGCCCGGCTCCAGCACGTCCCCAGCACCGGTGCCGGTTGTGGCGCCTGTTGCGGGGCCCGAGCCCACGTTTTGCCAACATGGTGAATTCTGTGGTGTTAACGAGTGTTGCTGGGTTTCCATGGCAACCCTTCTGCTAATTAACGCACGGCAGTGAGGGGAAAAAAAAATCTGTCCTTAATGATGAATTAATTTGAGAAGGTTGTTTTGGGAAGGAGAGTTGTGAGTGGCCGCTCCGAAGGTGTACACGGGGTACACGAGGAGGATCTGTGTTAGTCTGACCTTGCAGCATTCAAACTGAAACCTCACTCACGATTTGGAAAGGGTTTGTGTTTCAGAAGGAGTAAAATTATCCTGACAAATGTCTGAGAGCATAACTCAAATGGTTATGCTCTTTTGTTCCTTTTTTTTTTTTTTTTTGGGAACGACATTTTAACTCATCTTTTTTTCAGTGTTTAAAAGATTAAATGCAACCCGGGTCAACTTTAGAAGTTAAAGGCATGAAAGAATCAGCAAATTCACATTTAAAAGCCACACTATTTTATGTCAGGAACAAAACAATTCCTGATGACTCCTCCCAAATTCCAGCCTCTTGCTCCAGTTCCCCTGGCAGTGCACCTTTGGAAATAGAAACCAGAGATCCAGCTTGGGGCTTTGAAGCTCAGAGGAGACCCAGCTGCCCCTTCCCAGCGTGCTCCTGCTGCGGAGTGACGGCATTATCCCGGAGTAAATCGGGAGTGGGAGAAGCAGCCGCTCCGTGCTGGGTGCTGGGGGTGACTCCTGGTGGGGATTCCCATCAGCAGCGACAATTAAACTCCTTCGGGGCTAAGTCACAGTGTCCTGGCTGAACCCTTCCTTGGATAATTGTCCTCAGCCTTCCCGAATCCTCGGCTCCTGCGGTTTTAATTAGCAGGAGCTGTGGCTCACCGGCTCCTGCGTGGTGATGGCCACAACCTTACTGGGTTTGGTGGACACTTGCCATCCTGCAGCGATCCCGGGACTGCCCCCGTCCCACTGGGACTGCAGGGGGCAGGAGCCTCAGGGAAGCAGTGCCCGTGGGTTAGGGCTCTTCAGTGAGGTGGAAGCAAGGGTGCCGTGCTGTGGGTTGGCTCTGCAGAACTGGCAGGCTCTGGATCCCTTTGGGGGTGGTTGTGGTTTGGGCTGCTGTGATGCCAACCCCTGGCTGGGAGCAGGGGCTGGGCAGGGACAGATCCTGCCACCCCGAGCAGCCCCGAGCCATCCGCCTTTCCCCTCCCTTGTGAAAAGACAGACGTGGTGAGAGGTTCTCCTGCTCTCTGGCAGCACCTGGGCACTACAAGGTCGTGCCTTTCCTTGTGACAAACCTGTGCTCCCCTGGGAACACTGTCCTTAGGTGCCTTTGGCAGGTGACAGCAGCCACGTGCCCTCGGCTGAGACAGGGGCTTTGAAGGGGCACAGGAGCTCCTTGAAAGTGTGTTCCCAGTGTCCAAAGCTCACAGGAGAGTTACTGTGTTTGTTCCCCTGTGGAACGGGCTTGCTGCATCCAGGAGCACCTTCCTCCCCCTCGGTAGCTGCTGCTGCCTGAAAGCTCTTCTGCAAAACCCGGTACCAGCACCTGATCTGGGTTTAATTCCACCAGCTCAACAGAAGGGCAAAAAAAATACTCCCCATTGGCCCTCTAGCACTGAGTGAGCCCAGGAGGAAGGGCCTGGGGGGCTTCAGGCTGTGCAAACAATGCCCTAAGTTGCCACTGGTGATAGTTCAGACACCCATATGATGATTTTCTGTAGTATTTATATCTATTCTTACTAATTGAGGCTGTTCTGGGTGCTGAAGTGACCTGCTTTGAAACATCCACAGATCTCCTCTCGACTTTGCTGGCTGCTTACTGGAGTTGCTCCAAGTTGTTGAAGGAGCTGCATTTCCAAGGAGTATAAATAATAACAGAGATGGGATTGTTTGCTCCTTTCTAAGGAGAGAAAGAGGACGTGTCCAAGTACTTACATACCTCTTGGGGGAAGTGAGTTCTCAGAATGGTGGGAGAGGTGAGGCTGCACACCCAAACAGGCACAGGCCCTTTGGCACAGCCAGGTGGAAGAATTCCAGGGAATTCTGGTGGCACATTGCCTCGAGGTTTTGGCAGCACCGTGTTACTTCCAGCAAGGAGCCTGGGGCTGCTGGCGTGGGGTCCCAGGGTCGTGGCATCTCCTCTGCCACCTTGCCCCGGGGTCAGAGGTGTGAGACCCCCTGCCCCACTCCCTGTGCTGCAGCTTAGAAGGGAAGAACCCTTGCCTTCTCCAAAAAGAGGTGAGTTTTAAGAGCAGATCTGGAGGAGTGGGCACTGTGAGAGTGTTTGGAACGTGTGAGCACACGTCACTGCCCTGGCAGCGCTGCTGTTGTGCTGCAGGGACGTGATCCTCTTACTGTCACAGCCCAGCTCATGCAGTGCCTGTGCAGCAGACACACTCTCCAGTGTATCAGAGTCTTATTTTGGCCATCGTGGCAGCCCCTGTAAACACCACGAGGGGTTTGGTCCTTGCCCTGCACCACCAAGGACGCTCTCGGTGGTCTGTCCTTGGACTGCAGAGCCCTAAAAGAGCCTGCTGATGTGCTCAGCCCGGGGCCAGCAGCTCTCACTGGGTGTATCTGCATCAGGCTACGTCCACAGTGTGCTCCTGCCCCTTGGAGAAACTTTCTGCACAGCTGGCCATGGCTGGAGAGGGTCGGGTCTGGCTCCTGCTGTGCAGGGGGGCTCTGTCCCATCCCACCAGGCTCTTGGCCGCAGCTTCACGTGTGAGGGCTGTGCTGGTGCCTGGTCTCTGCTCCCTCCTGCCTTCCTGGGCTGCCATGGTGAAATTACTTACTTTATTTTGTGTTCCTCACCTTGTAGATCCTCTGTTTTAAATCCTTTGTCAGTGTTTTCCTTTTAGATAGGTAAAATGGAGCCTTTCTCCATTTCAGACTCCCAGCTCTCTCCATTATACATAACTAATACCTCTCTGGAAGTATTTAAACTCTGTTAGCAGGCTCTGAAGTGGTAGTTTAGCTGAGCTTGTAATGGGTTTAATCTCTTTCTGGGCATTAATCCTTCCAGAACCTCTGATAAAATTTGTTGCTTTTCTCTGAATCCCTCCCACGCTGTCGATATCTGTCTGGAATGAGTTGCTTCGTGCAGAACAAGCCACGGAGGAGGGACTGGCACAGCCTCCCTTGGATCTGCTCTGGTGTCAGTGCCTTTCAGACTCCTCCCTGCTTCCCTGCCACTGTTGCTCCTGCCATTCCCTGCCCTGTGAGCATCTGTCCCGTTGAATATGGCTTTGGAATGAGTGTCCTTCCTGTTTATTACCCCCGTTTCTCAGTTCTCACAGTCATTCACGAGGCTTTCCTGTTTGATACCGTCAGAGGATGGCAGTGAATGACATCACCTCTTCCACACTGCGGTGGAGACGTAAAGGTGGCAGAGACCACAAGAAATGTTGGCTCTGCTTTGTTGCACTTGTTTTTATTTGCTTTGTGCTGCGTCGTGGGATCCCTAAACCCGCGTGACAGCAGACTCAGCCTGTGATCCGGGTTATCAAAGACTGCAGCTGAACTGGAGGGGAAATCATCCTTTTTCCCATCACGTTAGTGTGGAGCTGACACCATGTTCTATGAGGCAGCAGCACACTTGGGAAGCCTCTTCTGTCAAGTGTTAGCTCTAGGAAAAACAGGACTTGAGCTGTGAAACCACCCCAGCACACCTTGTCTGAACCAAGGAAGAAGCTCTCCATGGCGGTGAGGTGTCCAGGTTCTCCCTGATTGCACCTGCTGCAGGTCACTGTACCTGGCCACTGCCACTCGCTCATCTCACCACTTGGCTGTGTCTTTTGCCACTGTGATCACATTTCTCCACCGTGTCCGTTCTTTTCCATACTTCTTCCCTTTGGATACGCTTCCTGGGTGCTCCTGGCGTGCAGTTCTGAGGAAAGGCAGCTCCTTCTTGAGCAAAGCTGGCCGTAAAAATTATTGGGAAAATTTGTGAGAGTTGGGTAATTTATTGTTTCCGTGGCAGTGCTGTGGGAGGGAAAAGCACTGAGGAGCGAGGTGTGGAGGAACAAGGGAAACCTGGGGGAGACAGATCACATTGCGTCTTTCCTGTCTCTTTTTCTTCCGAGTGGGTCATAAAACAAAAGTGCATGAGGCAGTTGGAGCTCCTATCCGTTTTCCTAGGGCTTGTTTAAATGAGGATTTACTTCAACTTTACTTACTAAAAGCTCCTTAGAGCCACTTAATTCTTCCAGGTAGAGTAAATATCTAGGCCAGTAGTAAAAATTCCTTGCAGATGTCTTCAGGAGGGTACTTACCGCGTACTTTCCTGAAGAGAACGTCTTGGATGCTTTCAGAAAACAGTATCAATTCTTAATGGTGGTGGATTAGATAGTGGGACAGGGCTTGGCATAGCAAAGCCTTGGGAATGCTTGGAAGTGCTCCTGTGATGGAAAGAGGAACAAAACAGGTGCAGAGCAGCGAGGGTATGTGCTCTGGTTTTCAGCAATTAGTCAAAATAGCTCTAGTTGAAGTTTGATTTCAGAGATTTGGGCATATATCACTATCAATTAATGCTGTCTCCCGTGGCACCATTCCTTGCAAGGTCCCTGTGAATTCCCTGGGTGGATCCTTTCGCTTGTCCAATCCATGATGCAGTTGGCATGAACTGCCCCTCGTGTGGTACATCCGAGGGAAGTCCACGCACTCAACTTCTGCTTTTAGCTGGGGAAAAAAAAAAATCCCTGTGAGAAGAGTTGGAGATTTCCCTTTAGGTCTGAACCTCCCACCTTCATTAGATGGTCTCTTTGCTGAAAATTTCTGTTCTAGAAGTACCAATCCTTTAAGGCACCCTTCAAACTTCCCGTGGCGGGAAAGCCTGTTTCCCAAACGAGCAGTAATTATTTAGTGGCTCGAACTGAGTGGAGACTGCATGCCAGACAAATGATATGTGGTACAGCTGAAGCCGAGCCTGCGTGGATCCTTGGACGAGAATTCCTCTGGGCTGATGGACTCGTCCCCGGCAGCTCCTTTTGGGTGAGATTCAATGCAGCTCCAAATGGGGCTCTCAGTGAGTGCCCTCAAATCTCTCTGTGCCTGTGTGTACCAACCTCCCTGGCCTGTCATTCGGCTTTTACTCTAGTTTGGCTCCACAAGTGGAAAGCAGCACTGAAATAGGGCGAGACATCCGCCACTGCAAGGAGGAACCCGAGGTGTTTGTTGAACGCAGGTGTTCCCGTTGGCTTTTGAGTCGCTCCTCGCTAAGGACGGGGCCTGGCACTACAAACAGGGTGGAACAGGGTTTCAGGGAAATCCCAGCCTCTCCCAGTCCTGCCCAGACAGGGAGCAGCAAGGAGCTCTTGCAATTTTGGCAGTGCTGGGAATGGATCAGATCCACGCTGCTCCAGCCCCGACATGCATCATCTCCGTCCAAGAGCTGCAACCGCCCATCCCAGCGCCGCTCCTGGATGCATCTTTCCACTACAGGAAAAGTTTAGGTGCTTTGGAGGTCGGACTGAGAGGGAAGTTGTTTGGTTTTCTTCAGAGTATGAGCCCGGGTGTCTGGGAGCCTCCGAACTGAAGCCAGAGCAGCACTTGCATTCAACCTGCTCCTTCCTGGCACTTGGAGATAAGGTTTAACGGGAATGGTGGTGTTCAGTCAGAGGTTGGACTTGATGATCTTGGAGGTGTTTGTGAGCCTTAATGAGCCCGTGATTCTGCGAGTGTGAGTGCTCAGCACGTGGGTTGAGGGTTGTCTGGCTGGGGTCAAGGTCTGGATTGCCAATGGTTGTCCCAAACACACAGGGAGGACAGAGCCCAGGCAGGAGCTCCATTTTCATGGAATTCAGCTGGTGCTCACTGAGGGCTCTGTAGGTCTGGACATGGGACAGGCCAGGGAGGGGAAAGGTGACCCAAAGCAGCTTCAGCTGAGCTCTGGTGCTGCCAGTTCTGCTGGGGTGAATCAGTCGCAGAGGCTGCTCCAGGGTTTATGCACACTCCGTTTGCCTTTCCCTCAGATTGGAGAGCTGAGTTTTTCTGGTGGTTTTTTTGTTTGGTTGCTTTTGGGGGTTTTTTTAAGCGTAGGTGTTTTAAAGGTAACATTTTGGTTCACCTTTAGAGTTGTTATTTGACTTCTTCGTCGCCCCACATCCTGATTAGTGATTAATTGCAAAGGACATGTTGTGACTCGGGCCCGTGTCCTGGGGTGCTTGTCGCAGCAATGATGCACTAGGTGATTACTCACTCCCCTTAACCTGACAGCTGTATTTCTTTCCTTGACTGGTTCCTGACCTTGGCCAGGTACGTGCCTCGTGGAGATGCGCGTTGTTGGAGGACGTTGGGGATGTGCAAATTTTTCTTTGCCTTGCCTGACCTTCATTCCACCTAAGTAAGAGAAGGCAACTGTTCCATGAACAGATGGAGCGTTATTTCTAGAGGTAGGTGAATAACACAGAAAATTATTCATTCAAAACCCCTTCAGACAACTCAGATGTTTGCCCTGAGATAGTGTTGCAAATCCTCGTGCAAATACCTGCTCACACAAACATTCAGTCCAGCTATCTTGAAAACTGCAGGTGAACATGATCGTCACCCAGTCCCGGAGCCAACTTAATTGGTCCATTAAGGAAATCAGGCATAAGCACTATTTTAAGCAGTAGTTACAGAACAGATAGTTTATAAGCCATATGTGGGCAAGTTAGACTAAAAAAGCTTGTCAAGTCATAGCAGGTAAGAAATAATAATGTGCAAAGCAGAGTGTTGATGGATAATTCACCGAGGAGGAAAGGCTGCTAAAATCAGCAAGGTTTGCTGCAAGTGGTTTGCTCGGCTCTTGGTGTTCCTTAATGAATCGAATCTGTTAGCCAGGGAAAACATCGTGTCTTGAGAAACAATTCCTATCTGAGTACCTCTTTCCATGCATTTGAACATGCTAATTATGCTGTGGAGATGATTTTGTTACGGCAGAAAGGAAGCTGAGTTTGCAGCTCTAACTGGTGAGCCCTGGAGTGCTGGAATAGGTACATGGGGAGAGATGCCTTTTAATTCCGTTGTCTGTCTCTTTGGCATTTGTGTCCCTTTACTTCCCGTGCAGCTTCAGGGAGTGGTGCTGCTCCCCTGGATGCAAAGCAAAAGGCCTGGCTCTCCAAACTGCCACTGGTGTCAGAGGAATTTGCTGTGGAGCGGATTGAGGAGTCATGCCCACGGCCCGATTTGTACACAGATGGCAACGGGCTCACAAATTCCTGGTATTCCTGACATGTTTTCTGATGCACAGGGAGCTGTATGAGTCATATTGCTCCAGCGATGGCCCTTTTGGATGGAAATGATGCTTTTAAATATATACTGTGATTACATACAGTGGCATGGGCTCATTTGAAGGAGCTGGAATGCAAGGCATTAAGTTGACTGGCTGCCATAATGTCCCGTGTTTGCCAACAGATAATAGACAAAGATAGTTCATCTGTGACAGCTTTGCCCTCTAGACTTTGAATAGAATTATCTTGGTGTGGAACTGTCTTCTCCAGCACTGTCCAGGTGATAATTTCCTCATACCAGGCAGCAAATGTGGCTTAGTGAGTAGGTGAAGTGGGACAGAGAGGGACGGCGCTGGCACGTGTCCTGTGCGGCATGACCTGGAGAGAGGGGAAGGGGACAGTTCCACAGCGGGTGAGGTGACACTGGTGGAGCCCACGCTCGTCCTGCCCTGCTCTCCACTGCCCTTGGGCAGCAGCTGTTGGCACAAACTGAGATAAGAGCCAGCATGGCAATGGCTGGGCTCACTCTTAGCAGGCGCAGGGGCAGAGCTCATTTACCTGCTCCAGGCTTTTGGGGCTCCTGCCAGGACTCTGAGCTCAGAGTGTGGGGAAGGAGACGGGCACAGGAGCACACTGATGGGCACAGGAGCACATTGATGGCCACAGGGACACACTGATGGGCACAGGGACACACTGAGGGGCAAAGGAGCACAGTGATGGGCACAGGAACACTTTGATGGGCACAGGAGCACATCGATGGGAACAGGAACACTTTGATGGGCACAGGAGCACATCGATGGGAACAGGAACACTTTGATGGGCACAGGAGCACACTGATGGGCACAGGAACACTTTGATGGGCACAGGAGCACACTGATGGGCACAGGAGCACACTGATGGGCACAGGAGCACACTGATGCTCATGGCTGCCCTCGCTGTGCCCCCCAGTCCTGCTGGGTTAACTCCTGTTTCAGAATGGCTGGTGATGGCTTGAAAAAAGACCTGATATTATGGCCTTTCCAGCCTGTTGAACAAGAGCTGAGAGGTGTCGATCCAAGCTGTGGCCCAGCTGAGGGAGAGGGCTGTAGCAGAGTCTGCCTGGAATTACGCCTGTTAAAGGAAACATTTCAGCTGTGGCAATTTTCCATAAAATCTGAGAAGCCATCAGACAGTGACTCTCAGCCATTCCCAGTCTGAATGGAGAAAAGCAGCTTAGGGGTGGAAGGCTGCATATCCCTGTGCTGATCTGGCCAATCCCTGTAATAGGCTTACAGGGGCTGATGGCAATCTGGGGAGAGTTACGTGGCTTTAACGAGCATCCATTCATTACCTTCCTGACGAGACAGCCGGTGCATCCAGGCCTGTCTGCCGGGCTTGCAGGAGGGAAAAGCTATGGCAGTGCAGATCAATTAGGTGGGAATAAGAGCATCATTCCGGATGCCACCTGGTATCTCACTGGTGCAACCCGGGGGGCGAAGGTGGGTGTTGTGGCACAGCCCCTGCGGGGCCACCTCTCTGCCTTCCACTGCCCCGTGTGCTGCTTCTCCCAGAACAGCAGGAAGGCGCTAGGACTGTCCAGTGCTTTCCAGGGTCTGTGAGCGATGCAGCGCGGAAGGCTAGATGATCTTGGGCAAAGCCAGCACTCTGAGAACCATGGACAGCGAACTGGGGACTCAGCCAGGGGATACCGCAGGCTTTGGCACAGCAAGGGTCTCGAGGGGAGAAGCTGCTCTGCTCTTACTCTTGGCTTTTTCTCCTTTGAGCCCCACCTGTTTGCCCCCAGGAGCTGGCGTGGAGGGACAGTGAGGTGTGAGTGTGAGACGTGGATGCCGTGACAGGGTTTGCTGTGGTGGATGGCAGAGCCTCCTCGTCCTGCTGTTTCCTCTGAGCTCGGGGTGCCCATCACGGCTCCTTGGCGCAGATTGCTGGGATACTGGAGATCCTGAGGAGCACTGGTGTCTTAGCTGGAATGGTTCTCATGAAGATCATCATTTAGGGGCAAGAAGCTTTGTCTGGCCATTTCTTATTCTGGGTGCTCATCCTGGTTTTTTCTCTTGCTGCCTGAGGTGGAGTCAATGGGATTTTCCCTGGGTGGCCCTTGGTTTGCACAGGGGTGGCTGGACAGGCTCCACCTCCCGCTGGCGTGGCCGGCAGGGATGTAGGATTGTCACTGCCCCTGCAGTCACCCAAAGCCAGGGGTGGCTTCTGGGGCTCGGGTGTTGTTTCTCCAGCCAGTGCTGCCTTTGTGCTTTGTTTAATTAAACTCTCCTGTAAGCTCAGGGTTTGTGAAACAATTTGTAGATGTCGTTCGCCCTTGTGCTCAGCTGCCAAAAAGCCACTCCTTGACTGTGTTAGACACTGCAGGGACTTGCCTTGAGAAACCAGGAGACCAGGACAGCAAATAAGGAGCCCAAGTGGTGAATTTATCAGTGTAAAACATCCATCTGGATGTTAATCCAGCCTGGGCATTGAGTTGCGCTAATAACAGCCACCACTTGGGAAGTTTCAAGTTCTCAGCACTAAAAATATCTTCTTTTTAAATATAATTTTGTCCTCTTACTACAGTAGCAAGGTATGGGAGTTATGCATTATTGAGTCTATTGCTGAAGAAGTGCTTAATGGGTTGTGGTCTGATGTGACACAATGCAGGTTTCTGCTTCGTTTTTAAAAGGTGTTTCAGAACACGTTGCAGTGACTCAGTCACGAGGGGCTCTTGCTGCTGGTTCCCTGCCCTTGGCCATCCAAGATTAATGTTTCTGGTTTGTATTAATAGCCCTCTATTTGAACTAATTTCCTTTCATGATTTTTAGACCCTGGCCAACGGCGCCAGCTTTTATAGGACAAAGTGTCTACACAGAATTCCGTGAGTTCTCGTCCTGTCACTTCATTGATTTCCCTGTGAATCCCTGGTTCTAGGTGAGGGAATGCTGCTCTGGGTGATCTGGGGTGTGTGCTTGGCTGCAGCTGTGTGTCCGTGTCCCTTCACCTGTGTGTCACCAGCTTTGGGGTGGCTGCTGGCGCTTCTGCAGCTTCAGGGATACGGATCCCACGTCTGGGATGAGCAGATCCCTGGGTGTTCCCTCTGTGAGGAGCTGTGCTGTGTTCAATAACACAATCCACTGTGAGCGATTTGGGTGATTGTCTCCTTAATTCCTCCTTGCTTTGGGAACTCCCATACTTCAGAGTAACAGGTGATGTACATTTTAAAATAAACATCCTCCAAAGCATCGAGCACTCTTGCCTTCCTCCGAGCAGTGACAATTTAATCTCCTCTCCCTGCAAAAACCATTCGGTTGCCCAGATGAACTCAGTTTGCCCACAGTCTGCTCTGTGAGAGAGAAGCCTTTAGCTTTCCAGTTTCAACAAGGACAGGCTTTTGGGTAAAATGAGTCTCGATGTGGCATTGCTGACATTTCTAGTCAAGTCTCGCTTATCTATGAAGGGATTTCCCTGTTGTGGATTGGCTACACCATAGGGGTGCTCAGGATGGTCTCCGTGCCGTGCCCCTTAGCCCAAGGCTCAGTGCTCCCCAGCAGCCTCTTGCCCCTCACTAGACATTCCCAGAGCCTAATTTAGGTCTATTGTGTAATATCCAGTTTGTTTGTCTGCATTGCTCTGCTCCTTGGGTAGCTGAGAGGGAACCGTGTCCCTCCCCTCCCGTTGTTGCCCTGGCTGTCCACGATGCCCCGATGGCATCGGGCTCGGTGTGTGCAGAGCAGCAGGCTGGGCTGGGGCTTTGTGGACCCTGGGAACACACCTTGGGAACCCTCACTGCTTCCCCACCCCCATGGAATAGTGCAGGCTCAGCCAGGGAGGTTGAACTGGGCGTAAATCAAAGCCCAGCTCTGGCCCTCTGCTCAGGAAGGATTTCAGCACAACCCCAGGTCTTTGAGGCAGTTATGGAATGAGAAGAGTCCCTTCTGGAGGCAGGAGATGGGGATTTGCGTGGGTGTTCTAGGTTTGGATCTTGGAAAGCCTTCAGGCATTTGTGCCCACGTGCTGGAATGAGGGATCTGTGCTGACAGCCCGTGCTGGCCCCGAGTCCAAGGCTCCGGGAGCTGCTCCGGCTCTGCTGGACAAAGGTGCTGCTTCCCCCCGAGCAGTTTAAACTCTGAGTCCCAGGCCCAATCTCATCATTTGTCTGAGTTAAAAGATTATGGCTGGTGGTTATTTGTAATTACTCCACATGAAAGATATGTCATGAGGCAAGGGGAGGCTGAACGTGCTCCGGACACAGAAGGGATTGGGAAGTAATTACAGTGACATATGTGCCATCAAAGCGAGCTGGTGCTCCAGAGCCAGCTAAAACCTGCCTGGGCAGTGCTTGATTGGGCAGCTCTGCCTTGGTAGTAGTCCTTCTCCTCACTGCTGCCGAGGTTTTATGGGCACTCTCAGCTCCCGGTCACGTGGGTCTGCGTTCCAGCTGTTGTTATTAATAGGAATGACATGGGCAATAACCATAATAAGGTGGAAAATCAGACTAATCCCTTCCCCTGGGGTGTGCTGCTGTGCCCTGTCTGAGGCCAGGTGATCTCCTGTCTGCCAGGTGGTATCTCTTCAAGGAAACGTGAATCAGTGGAGAAAAGAACAGCCCAGGCCTCCTGAACCTTTGCATCTGTACTGACTCTCCACCTTTGGAGATCTGTAGGAAGCTTCCAACCAAGTGTGACAGCCTTCCCGGAATACGGGGATATCGGAGACTCCTGCTCCAATCAGCCCCTTTCAGCTGACACCCAGCCATTAGTTTAAATTCATCAGAGGGCTTGAAAGCAGAAAGGGCAGTTCTTCCCCTTGTGCTTAACCTTGGGGTGATTGCACCTCTTCAGAGAACACGCAAGGCCAGTGGAAGTGCCCTCCCGTTTGTTTGTGTGGTGAATGAGCCGTGCGGCGATTCACCGGGAGCTGGCGTGGTTCACTTTGTGGCATTTCCGACGAGAGGTTTAAAAATAAATATATAATCGTAGGGGCTCTTGGGAGATTATGCAAGAGCGAAGGACAGCGTGAGGGGCTGGGGGGACACTTCCTTGTGCTCTTCCTTTTGTCTGCCCCGCCAGCTGAGCGAGCCAGTGGGGGAAACCACGGCGAGGCGCTGGGTGGGAACACGGGGTGCAGCACCCGAGCAGGGCCAGGGATGCCCTCCTGGGGGACCTGGGAGGGGACGGCCCCATCATTACCAGCCCCACCAACCTGGGCCGTGAGTGTCCCTGCAGATCCCTGCCCCGCTGGGCTTTCTCTGGGAGCTGATGGCTTTGAACACCAGCTCCCTGTATACCCTTGTTTGAAGGTGTTTTGGCTGCTGCCTTTCTGGAAGGGCCTGGTGAACACAGTGGGAAGTTCTGTTGTTATGTTATGGTGCTTTTATGTTGTCTGAATAAAGGGCATGTCTGTGCAAGAACAATCTGAACAAATGGCATCGACTCACCGTGTTTCTCCATCTCCCTTCACGTTCCTGCATCCTGCTCCCGTGGAGGAGTACCCAGGTTATATAACATTGATTTGAAAGGGAACTACCCAGAGCTTTTATTTTTTACTGTCAGAACTCTATTGATGCAGAAATAAATGATCTAATAGAGAGATATTTCCCTGCCTCAAGATTATTCATGTTTCTAGAGGCCACGGTCCTGAAAACTTTGAGATACTCGAGATTTCCGAAGGAGGTGGTGACCGATGGTGGATTTCTTTGGGGGCTTTTTGGGAACGTGGCTCTTCTTAATGCATTTTGGGCTAGTGAGAAACTGTGCTGGAAACTCTGTGCAGAATCTTGTGAGTTAACAACCATTATTTATCCCTAGAAGAGGTGCAACCAGGTAAGAGTGGCTGTTCTGTGCCCATTTCAATCTCCAGGGACCACTAAATCCCTGATTCCTCTTTCAAGTTGGCCCATAAGGAGCCAGTAAGTGCCCTGCCTGGAAGTTGCAAGCCTTGGTCCAGAGGGCCCTTTGTAAATGTGCTGTGGGAAACCATCCTGGCTGGTGATCCTGGGCTGTTTTGCTCGGGATGTGCTATGGATACAGCCCATGAGATAGGAGGGGATGTGGTGTGGGGGACCTGCTGCTGCAGGAGGGTCTTTGCTGGTGTCCCCCTTCCCCTCCTCTCCCTTGCCTCCTACGGATTTGCTCCAGAGCTGCTCTAGGAACAGGATTAGGCGAGTGATTCCACCAGGTCCTGTAACAGGGAGTTGTTCCAGTTATTCCTTCTGTTTTTCACTTTCCTGCTTACTTTGACAGGGAGAGTGACTTTATCTTCACATCAGTGCCACCAAGGCATGGCCAGAAGAGAATGCTGCAAATTCCAGAGTGAAACTACCACTTTTGAGTTCCTCCCTTATATTCCTTGGAAGTTCTTCCTGTGGCATTGATGACAGTCCTTCTCCTTTGGCTTTGGAAAGCGCGAGGGAAGAAGGAGACCGTTTGGATCATTGGCCAGGCGGGCCTTTCTGAGCTCTCCCAGCACTGGAGGGGACACTCCTCAGCACCCCTGCCATGGCAGGCCGTGCTGTGCCAGGGTCAGGAGCGCTCAGCTGGCACTGCTTGGGACTTGCAGACTCCTCTGAAACCCTTTTTTACTCTTTGTTGTTGTTGTCATTGTGTTTTGGCAGCACCTCTAATGTAATTCAGTATTTCCAGTGGCCACGTTCCATCCTGGAAATGACACCAGATTAGAGGAGAAAGCAAAATCCTCATGGACCTTCAGTAGGAATTATTTAATTCCTTTCCTGTGCCTTTGCTCGCTGTTGCAAAGCGCTCACCTGTTGTACCTGAGTGTTGGGAGTGTCTAAAATCAGCATCTGTAGAGGGAGGGTTTGTGACTGAATTATTGGAGGTTTGCAGGGCGCTTTGGAAACGTGTGGAAATTCCCTGGGAAGGCTGAAGTGTGAGATCCTGGGGATACAGGGATAATACCCCCTGCTCTCAGTGTGTTCCAGAAATGTGCCAGCTGTGCCTGTAATTAGAGGGAGAATTGTCTCGTTCCCTTTTCATTTTCCTCATTAAGACAACTTGTTTGTGATGCTGGGACGTGGAAGTGGCCCCTCATCTCCCTGTCCTGGAACTTACCTTTGTTTATTCCCAGGTGTCTGCTGGGAGGTGAGGAAGGGCCCAGCGACTCTCTCAGAGTTAATCTGGTGTTCTGCCCACTGAGAAAGGTTTTTTCTCCTTCCCAGAAAGTGCTCTGGAGTCTCCTGTAAAACAGGCAACGTTATTCTCAGGGCTGTTGTTCCGAAATGCTCCTGGGCATCTCTGCACTGATGTTACGTGGTGAAAGTGCCAAGGAGTTTTCTCTTCAGGATCTTTCCTTTGAACAACCAACTGACAAGAATAATTGATTTTAATAGGAACTAGGACTTTCACCTGGAAGACAAACCATGGTCAGGGTTTGTCAGACCTAATGTACTTGTCACCCACTGCATTTCTTCTCACTGCCTCCCTCTTCTTATGGGTACGACACTTCTCCCAAGTCCCCGAGTCCTCATTGCTGTAAGTTGACAAGGCTGAGATGTGAGTTCTCCTGGTGGGCACAGAGAACAGAACTTTATTTCCAGCAGCTTTCCTCACACAGAAAACTGCTGTGTCTGCCAGAGTGCCATTTAATATTGGACTACTCCTGTGGTGGTTGTTGTTGTTAAATCCGGGTCTCTGTTTTAGCCCAGTTGCAGATGTGAGATCTTGGAAGTGCAACCTTCTGCACCCCCCAGTGAAACGCAGAGAGCAGCAATTTCTCGGGCATGATTCACCTGGCTGGAAGGTGGATCGCTGAAATAGCCCAGATGAATCACGCTCCAGATGTGTCTCTCTCCCTTCACTGGTTAGAAGGGAGTCCAGATGACTGTCTGGGCTCCTGTGTGCTGACATTAGGGGAGAAAAGTTCCTTTCAAGGTCTTTGGCTCTCACCACAGCGCTCAGAGCCGGCTTTGAAACCAAGAGACGTGAACTTTGCGGAATGAAGAGCTCTGAAAATAATATTTCATGCTGACCTTTCTCCAGTTCTCATCTGCTGCTGCTGCAGATGTCGGGTCCTGTCTCCCCAGCCCTGCCCGAGAGAGCCGGACGGCTCCACGGATGCAGAATAAATTAAACTGGATATTTTCATTTCAGGCCCTGACGTTCTCTCAATGGACTCAGCATGTGCAATGGCTGGAGTTCCACTTCTGCCATCCCTCTGCCATCCTTTCAGCCTGAGCTGAATTTGCATTCTGAAAGGCCAAGGCTTGCTTGCAGGATTCCTGGCGTGCGGATCCCTTCCTTGGGCTAACAATAAGGACCAGGGGCTGGGAAGGACCGGCCAAAGGGTTTTCTTCTCTGTGCCGGCACCAGGCAGAGAGGACCAAGAGCTTCGAGCCTTTCTTCTTGAGGTCAAGAAGCACCTTGCAAAGCCCCCTCAGCTCCTGACATCCACTGAAAGCACCTTCCAGAGCTCTGTGTTAACAGCAGGGAAAGGCTGAGGTGTCACCCCTCTGTCCCTCCCTGTCCCTCTGCACTCCCTGCCAGCCCTCGGAGCTGGGATTTTGCACCTCGGGCTCGGAAATGCATTTTTGCCAAGTAGGCGAGGAGGGTTTCAAACACAGTCCCTCTGAAGTTTGGTCTCCGTGACGTTTCTGTGGCAGTTTGTGCCCAGAACTGCCTGTGTGTGAAGTGACAGCAGAGTCTATGGCAGCTGAAGCAGAAACAGCAGGGACGCGGCTCCCGCGTAACAGCTCTGCCCCTGCTTCCTCCTCAGTGCCAAACGGGCTGGAATACCCAATGGCATTAACAAAAGGAACAAGTGTCAGGCCAACCCGATTCATTTTTTGACAAGAAAAGTGATTTTCTAGCCAAAGAGAACGTACTCTACTGCTTTTACTTAGGTAAGCTGGATGCACGATCCCAGTGAGCCACGGGTGGGAGGCGGCCGAGGGGAAAGGGGGACATGTGAGGTATTCCTGCAACATTTCTGCGACACTGGAATAAATACTTCATGCTGTTTCACAAATCTCTGCTAAGGTCTCTTTGGGAATAGTATTTCCAGGTCTGGTCGTCTGCGTTCAAGGAAGATGCAGGGAAAGTATCCGAGTGCCTAAAAGGGCTGGGGAAATGCCCGGGGGAAGGAAGAGCCATGGGCCCAGGCAGGGCTGGGAGGGCAGAACTTGCTTGACATGGGAAGCCACACCTGGATATAAAAGGTCCATAAATACAGCAGAGGGGAAGCGCCGGTGAAGGAGAAGAGCTCAGTCCTGGCAGAGGAACAGATGACTGTTCAGTGGTCTTGAGTGTATTGTGGGAGTTTCTTCACTGTGCAGTCTTCATCCCTTCCAGCTCTGTCTTTGTGGTTTAAACTGGTCCGTGTCTATGAAAACATCCAGGACCCTGCATTTAGATCCGAGCGGGGTGTTGTGAGGAAGCACTGAAACCTGTCACTGCCTTGGCTGAGCATTCAGGTGTTGCCCTGGAATCAGAAATCCAAACTTATGACTGTTATTTCTCCAGATGTAGCTGCCCTGCCTTGCTGGGCCAGGGCCTGGAGCTGGGGTGACTTGAGAGTCCATCACCATCTGGTTGCAGCTGCTGCTCTTTTGGACGGCACCTCTGGTGCCCAGCCCTTCCAGCTCTGTGTCAAAGGCCCAGGGGTGGGATAACCCCACAGTAAAAGCAGGACACGTCCTCTGCCACGACTTCAGCCATGAGTTGGGTCCCTTGTTTGACTCTTGCATAAGAGCTTGTCATTAACCTGTGTGTGTGTGTTTGCTGTCTGATGTCAGGGCGTCTTGTGAGGCTCTCGTGTACAGATACAGGAAGGGACCGTGTTACTTTTACAGCTGATGCTGAATTAGAAAGGATGATTTGTCAAAGTGGAAGTAGGAGGAACATGGTTTTGCTTTGCTGCAGAAACAGGAGAGACCCACTGACTAGATCTGTCTGGGTGTGGAGGATGAAAGGCACGGCCAGGCTAAGCCTTGCAGATCTTGCTGCTTTCTGTACAACTGAAGAGCTGGAACTGCAGCTCTGATTGTCCCAAACCCAAGGAGCTTAATTTCTTAAAGGAAAGCCAGTTCAAGGCAAATGGTAAATCAGGTCCTTTAATCTGTTGACCGGATTGCCTGTAGGACTTGAATGTCCTTCTCTCTTTATGCCAAGAACCCTCAAGCAGTGCTAGAAGGTTTCCTGCAAGTTCTCACTCTGCAGGTAGTGATTAGGATGTGTTTTGGAAAGCCAGACTTCGAAAAGAGCCATTAAGAGCTCTCCACACTTGCATAACCGCTGCGATGGGTTATTGTCTGCCTGCTTTGTGTTCCCTGCCTGAGCTGAGAGGACACTGTGGTTGGGAGAGCCTTGCCACGTGGAAGGTCTGGAATGGCCACGGTGCTGAGCTCTGTCCTCGAGAGCTGAAACTGCGATTTGGAGGCGAGCCCAAGTGC
The DNA here is from genome assembly GCA_013396755.1 of Sclerurus mexicanus. Classification (NCBI taxonomy): domain Eukaryota; kingdom Metazoa; phylum Chordata; class Aves; order Passeriformes; family Furnariidae; genus Sclerurus; species Sclerurus mexicanus. The sequence goes on along the minus strand of VWZF01001600.1, from coordinate 20,116 downwards.
GAGCTCCGGGCGTCTCGGTGGCAGAGTTAACGAGCGAGGTTCGGGATGGCTCTGACAGGCTAATAGGCAGATGGGTGAAGTCTGTGTTTGCTGGGTCAGCCTCCCTGCTCAGTGCTGGGTTCCTGCAGGGGCTGAAACACAAACACAACTTACTGTTCTGCTAAAAAACACACGACTGTCATTCAGAGGAGCAGTGGGTGTCCCGGGCACGGGTGGATGGTTTGTCGTGTGGAAGCACAAGCAGCGGCGTTTGGATGAGTCCTCCCTGCCAGAATTAAGCAGGAGTTTCATATCTGTCACAGCACCGGGCGTGCCAGAGCTCAAGGAATGTTTGGATGATCCTCTCAGGCACTTCTTGTGCAGGGCTGAGGGCTGGACTCGGTGATCCGTGTGTGTCGCTCCCAGCTCAGCGCATCCTGTGGCTCTGTGTGATGCTGTGAAGCCCAGGGGCTCTCAGGGGGAAGATCAGGTCTGTGCCCAGCTCTGAGGCTCCGTGTGCCCCACGAGGAGCCACGTTCTGCAGGTGCTCTCAGACACTGGCGTGGGCTCAGTCCAGTTCCCAGCAGGCACCGCACCAGTGCCAGAGGTTTCCGTGAGCTGGGCTGTGCTCCAGCTCAGGGCTGGGGCAGGTCAGCAAGGTGCCACCGTGCCCCTCTGAGCTGCCGGGGACCTTGAGGGTGTCAAAAGCAACAGGTGTCGGGGCATCACCAGCACGAAAGTGGGGAGCTTCCACTTAAAAAAATAGTGTTCTCCTAAATACATGTGATCCCTTTGCTTGGATTTGCATGGAAAGCCTCCGACATTCCGACTGAGCAGACCTGAGAATTCCTTTGCAGGACACCACTGCCTGGCTTTGTCCCTTTTGGGAACTGTGCGTTGTGCTGGTGGAATTGTAGCTGGAAGCCACGTCCCTGTCACACGTGCACGCTACTAACACGGCGGGGTGGTGGGAAGGAGGTGCTGCCGTGCCCTGGCCAGCACCTGGACGTGGCTGGGAGCAGGAGGGTGGGCTGTGGGAGCCGGAGGGCACGGGGGGAGGGGGGTGGGATTGGCACGGGCTGCAGCAGAGGGCACTGCTGTCCCCCTGGGTGGGCGCTTTGCTGGGTGTGCTGCCGTGCCCGGGCCCGTCACTGACTGTGGTTTTCTGTTCCCCAAGCTGATCAGTGGTGGTTCCATTGTAAGTGCTGAGGCAGTATGGGATCACGTCACCATGGCCAACCGGGAGTTGGCGTTTAAAGCAGGAGACGTTATCAAGGTCCTGGATGCTTCCAACAAGGACTGGTGGTGGGGTCAGATCGATGATGAAGAAGGATGGTTTCCCGCCAGCTTCGTGAGGGTGAGTGACTTTCTTCTTTTTGCTGCTCTAATGAATCACTGCCGGTGCTCAGAGCATGGAGCGACTGAGCTGTTACTGGGTTTGCTCTCCCCGGTGCTTAATCCCACTGTGTTTGCTTTCTGTCAAGAGAAGGGAAGCAGGGAAGGTTTCAGAAGAAATTAGTGGGGTAGAGGGAGGCTGGAAGAGGTGTTGGCTCTGGTTTCCTCTGCTCTTGGGATATGGAGCGGCCTTTGCTGTGTGTCTGGTGTAGCCCCTCTCCTTAAGCAGTTCAGTTTTGTGTGGGCTGCAAGTAGATGGTTTGGTGGGGCTTAAAAGTCCACCAGGGGATGCCCTTGGAAGTGTCCAAGGCCAGGTTGGACGAGGCTTGGAGCAGCCTTGTCTAGTGGAAGGTGTCCTTGCCCATGGCAGGGGGTGGAACAAGAGGAGCTTTAGGGTCCCTTCCAACCCAAACCATTCCATCAGTCTGTGATTTGGAGGAGCTTTCCTGTCGGTGTGTGGCACAGGGAGGTGTCATCCCTCCCCTCTCCCACAGCAGTGCTGCACTTTGACTCTTCAGCTGTTTTGGATGTAAAATTGCTCCACTAATAAGTCTGTGACCAGCTCTGATTATTTTTTAAGGAGACAAACAACCATTTTGTCTGTTTTTCTGCATTAGCAGGTTTTTCTGTACCAGCCACCTCCAGTGCCCATCCAGCCTTTTACAAATAAGGAAGATTTGAGCACTTAATGGGGGTTTTTTTGCCCACTCTGTGATAAAAGTGCAAAGGAATAAAAAGATGCCCTTTCTGCTATAGTCAGCTCCTGCCACATTATTTGGGTGCTCTCGAGCCTTCCTCAGGGAGTCAAGACGTCAGCTGTGACCTCCTGCACTTCCCTCTCCTCTCCCTTCTGCCCAGGGTTCAAGAGGCAGGATCAGAGATTTAATTCCTTTAGAAGCTTGGGGGATTTCTTTAGCCTTGTAAGATTGTGTGAGATGTGACTCCTTGTCCAGTCTTCCAGGCAATTTGACAGGCCAAGCAGGGGCAAGGGGAGGGTTGTTCTCCCTGAAACACATACTGAAGACATTGCTCCATCCCAAGGAGGTTCCATGTTTGCTTTGCTTCTCTGCCTGTCTCACCTTCTTCTCTGAACCCTCCCTCTTCTGGGCAGCCCTGAATCATCAGCATCCCTGTGTGATTGATCACTTCACCTGGGGAATAGCCAATTCTTTCCCCTCTGATACTCAGGGTGCAGCTCTCGTGTCTCCCCCAGGTCTGGCCAGTGCCAAGAGCAAGAGATCAGTGTCTGGAACTGCAGCCTGGAAAAGGTTGTGCTGTTATTCTGGCCCACGGTAATAACAATTGGTATTCTGTGTGTCTGACCCTGCAGCCAGTGGAGACAACAGGTCTGGAAAATGGATTTGTATCAGGTGTGATTGAAGTGAAACCCTTCCTGCAGAAACACTCTCACCTGTGTCACTAACACATCTCTGCTGCCGCTGAAAGGCTGAAGGAGAACAATCTGTCTCACGATTTTTCCTTGATTTAGAGACTGAAATGTTCTGGGCCAGTTTAACTTCTCAGGGCATTGACCAGTACTGTTTTCTCTGGGATTCCGGAGACATTTATCCCCCTTTTTGTGCCGTGTCATAAACATCCCGTTTGTGGGAGGTTTAAGAACAGTCTGGTTTTGCACTGTGCTGTTTTCTGTAAGCACCACACCAGGCAGCTAAAGGAGCAGGTCCAAGGCCCAACCCCAGGGATCGTTTGGCTTGACTGAACTCTCCATCTCTCCCCTGAGAGGATGGGAAAAACAAAGGGAATGAATGTCAGACTGGTGTGTGCAAATGTCTGATGAACATCCTGCAGCAACCCTTGGTGCTGAGGATCACAGTGGCCTTGCCAGGCAGGTCTCCTGCCCATTCTGCCCAAAGTCACATCCCTGTGGCTTGACCTCTCTCCGGTGAGATCAATCCTTCCATCAGCTCTACCAGAGGCTGGCTTGGCTATTCCAGGTGGGAGACACTTGCTGAGGGTGATCTGGGGCCAGCGCCTGGCCCGGGATGTGCTCTCAAAGGGAAGCACTGCTGTGCTGCCACGAGAGGGAATTGTTATTTAAAAACAAAGAGTTCTGGTCCATTTTGTCCACAGGTTTTCAAGGGAGGCTGGAGGGGAAGATTTGCCCCCTGGGTTTCCAAAGCAGCTGAATAAGAACTAAAAGAACTGAGAGAAGAGCAGCTGATGGCTCTTTCATCATGAGGAGGCTGGGTTTTTCTCTGTTTTATTTTGAGCCATGATGCCAGAAAACTGCCTGATTTAGCCTGGGTGGTTCTAGTTTTACTTGCAAAATAATTGCTTTTCTTTATATTTCTCTTATGCAAGTACAGGAGGAAAAGGGAACAACAGCATGTTGAATTGCAGAGTAGGAATAGCATTCAAGTGAGGGATGTCAGACAGACAAGACAGGTATAAAAACAAATAGGATTAATTTCAGGGTAATTTAGACTTCAGGGCTCTTGTAAGTACTAACAGTGGCTGCAGCACAAGATCACTGCACAGTTGGGTTCCTCTGAAGGTCCTTTGGATCACTTCTGAGGGCAAAACTGGGCTGGAAACCGAGTCTGCAATGAGGTGTCTGACGCTTCTTGCTCTCCAGCCAGATCATCTGAAAACCTTTGGCAAAGCACTTGGCACTCTCGAAATCTCATAGCAGGAAACTTCACATTTGCAAGTGGAGAGGAAAACAGGAACCTGCTGATTCCCTTGGCCTCCTTTACACACGGAGTCAGGGGGTGGCAAACAAAAATTCCCTGCACACGCAGGAATTGTTGTCTCCCTACTCACACCTGCAGTAATTCTCTTAGTAGCTTGGGACTTGGCTGGGAGAAAGGGGGAGAGGGGAAAACCATGGAGTTTTAGAAGCACAAGAACTCTCGAGGAGAAACTGGATGATATAAAGTGATGCGTTTTGGGGAAAAGAAAAAGTGCAGCAGAATTAGTAAGGACTGGTGATTGGTTTCTGCAGGGAGCTGCTGCACTCGGGGAAAAGGTTATGAAACCCCATAAGTCAGAAAGAGGGATAAAAACTCCAGAACTAAATTTAAGGGTCAGTAATGAGCTGGGTTTAGGACGGGTGAAGGTATCTGTGGTGTATTTTAGTGCCTGTTACCCAGTGAGCACGCTGGACACACACATCTACCCCAGGATTAGTGTTTGAGCATCCTGTAAGCCTCAGTGGTCTGACAGGTTGGGAGGTGCAGTTGGAAAAACCAGCAGGAATTTTAGACAGGATTTCACAACCTTGTGGTGTTGATGCCACTCACTGCTGCTCTCCCCTTTGGGGGTGGCAGAGCCTTGGGCTGCCTGTACGTGCCGGGGTACAAATGAGGTTTGGCATAACAGCACACGCAGCATTGACATCTGCTCAGAGAAGCAGGCTTAGTGTTGGTAGGGAGGGATTTATAGTGCAGAATAATAGTCCAGTGCTGCACACGGATCGATTGCTGTACCTTGAGGTCTCCTTTAGAAAACACAGTTAAGTCTCAAAACAAAATTCTGATTGCTGAGCCCCACATCAAGTCTCCAAAATGGCCTGGGTGAGCCACTGCAAACACAGGAAATCAAATGGCCTCGTGGTTGGGCTCTGATGTATTTCCACTGAAAAAGAAATAAAAAAAGGAAAGCTTATGGGTGTTTAGTGCAGTGGAATGCCCCCGCAGAGACATGGCAGAGTGCACCTGTCCTGGGCAGAGAGGGGGATTTATTCCCGTGTAAAGCTCTCCTCAGTCTCTGTGGATACCAGGAGGCAGCCTGAGCTTCCAGAATGCATTTCTTCTCACCTCATCAGTGGCGACTCTCCCTTCCTTACGTTGCTGAGCCAAGGTAAAGAGCAAAGCTGGGCGCTGAGGAGGTTTTAGTGCAGCTCCATGTAGTGCCTGAGTTGTGGGGCAGCAGTGCAGGGTCCTCCCAAGGCCCCAGCAAGGAGGGGGTGTGGGTTCTCTGTGTTCTGTACCTCCTGCAGGAGAAGGTGCAGGGGTGGAGGAGTGCAGCAGCATGTTCCCTCTCACCATTGCCTTGGTTCCCCCAAGTGTTGTAATTTTAGATTGATCTTCCTGCTGAAAAGCTGCCTTTGACCCACTTTATTTTCTGCTGCCAAAGGAGAAGTGCTGGATAAATTGGAATGAGCTTTTAAGGCGCTGTGGAGGAGGAGACTCTAAACTCAGAGCCTCGTCCCAGTGCCTGACAGCTCTTGCCTTTATTGGGTAGGTGGGTTTAGCTTGTATTGCAGGAGCTGTGGCTGCTCTGCGTTGCAGGTGTCATTCCAAGAGCCAGCCACATCTTGCTGCCCCATCTGGCTTCTCTTTGCCTTTAAAACCTGATCATATCTTGAGACAACAGCTCATCACTCACCTGCTCTTCCCTCTGCTGCAGTCCTTGCATTAGCATTCCCTGAGCAGCGATGGCAGTGGCGCCAAGGTGAGATTCCAGAGGGAAGAGGATGGTGCTGAGGTGGCATCACCTGTTGGGTGGGCAGAGCGGGATGTGCTGCAGTGCCTGCTGCAGTCAGTGCCTTCTAAAGGAGATTTTATTCTCCCGTGGCAAATCCAGTGTAAAAATAGCTCTGGTGGAGGTCTGGGCACAGCATGGGCAGCCCTGCACAGCCACAGCACGGGCTGCAGAGGTTGGGGCTTCAGTCAAGTCAAGCAGCTTTTGAGACCCGAGCGCTGCCTTTGCTCCTGCAGCCACTGGTGCCGCTCCCAGGTCGCATCCCTCGGGTCCCCACAGGGTCAGACAGTGGCACTTGGCCCTGTACGAGCTGCACTGCAGGTGCAAAAACAGAGCTTTGAGGCCATTCTTTGAGTGAGGCAAAGCTGGCACTGATCCTCACAGCCCCATCCCTGTCCCCTTTCCCTTCCCAGGGGCTCTGCAGTGAGCTCTGAGCTTTCACTCCTCCCTGTTGTGCATCCCGTGTGCCCTCACAGCAGGAGCGTTTGGATTTTAGGAGATGGGGAGGGCTGAGCCCTAATTCCCAGTATTTTGATGGGTAGAGCAAAGCACATCCACTTTATTGCAGCATCCAAGAAATTTTTGCTATGTGCTACGTGGTGGAGCTCCAGCCCCGAGAAATCTGTGCATTGGGACTGCAGGAAACAGGGAGTGAGCACAGGACCAGTTCTTTGGAGAAGTGATTTTGTTCCCCTTTCATGGATACAGAGCCTGAAGGTGTCCCTATAGAATCCCCCGGTTTTCCTTTTACAGAAATAAGGGTATTTCTCACCTTGGGTAAAGGGAATTCCCGAGGCTGGGAACGGAGAGTTTTAGAGGGAGGAGCAAGAGCTGGAAGTGGGTTTGCTGAAGCTGAGGAGCTGCAGGAGAGAAAGAGAAGGTACCAAAGAGCCTGTGAACTGGAGGAAAGCAGAGGATGGTGAGGCTGGAGGCAGACTACAGAGAGAAAAATCCAGGCTGTGGAAGAAAACAGTGGTAGGACCACAGGAGGAAAAAGCAACTTGCCTCAGCCTCTTCTCCTTTTACTGACAGACGTCCTGCTCCTTGTCCTGGAAGAGAATACAGGGGGATGGTCTTGTGTCCCAGCAAACACATCCCAGCCGCAGCAGGGCAGGAGGCTGGGGCTGGCTGGGGCAGCCTCTGGGATGGCAGCAAAGGGGAAACATCCCCGCAGAGCCCAGGCCAGGCTATGATTCCTCCTGAGGGCAGGGAGATGCTGTGCCTGGAGGCTGAGGATGCTTTACTTATGCAAAGCCCTGCACCAGGAGCCCTCCTTGATTGCAAATAAATAAGTGATCTTCTTAATCCAGGGTCAGCCCAACAGAGCGGGAATGTGACACGTGGCTGCAGACAAGGGCACAGCACCAGCTCCAGCCAGCTCAGCGAGGGAGGGAAAGGGGGCAGCGGGTTCCTGGAGGGCACTCCCAAGCAGTTGTAGGGCCAGTGGCACTGTAATCCACCCCCTGGCACCAGGTTTGGTGATGCCTGGGCTGCTCACACTGGTGCTGGTTATGAAATCAGTGATGAGCAGACTCCCTGCAATGGCAGCAGCTCTCTGGAAAGATCTCCGCGTGTCATTAATCTGCCACGTTATTTAATGGTGAGCTGGAATCCAGAATGGCACATTATCTGCTAGTTTTGTCCTTGTGAGTATCCACTGGAAGGAGATTAATAATCCAGATGGCTGGTAAAATGTTTGTTTTATCGTGCTCTCTGATTAGTATGGGATGATCAGTCCTCGGTGCCTCTTCAAGGAAAATGTCCTCTCCTCACAGTGATGCATTCTGCAGGTTAAACCCGCAATAATTGCAGGGCAGTTCGTGTTGGACCGGTGCCATTGGGTGATTTTATGCACCATTTGGGTATGGCTGCAAATTGGTGAATCAAATTAATATAAATTTTATATCATAGAGTCAGGGAGTGCTTTGGGCTGGAAGGGAGCTTAAAGCTCATCCTGTTCCACCCCCTGCCATGGGCATGAACACCTTCCCAGGTTGCTCCAAGCCCCATCCAACCTGGCCTTGGACACTTCCAGGGGTGGGGCAGCCACAGCTTCTTTGGGCACCCTGTGCCAGGGCCTGCCCACCCTCCCAGCCAACAATTCCTTCCCATTATCCCATCTAACCCTGCTCTCTGGCAGTGGGAAGCCATTCCCCCTTGTCCTGTCCCTCCATCCCTTGTCCGCAGTCCCTCTCCAGCTCTCCTGGAGCCCCTTTAGGCACTGGAAGGGGCTCTCAGGTCTGTAACCACCTTGTCAAAGGTTTGTCAGGCACAATTTGCCCCCAGTGAAGCCGTGTTGGCTCTCACCAATCTTGTTTTCCGTGTCCTTTAGCCTGTTTTCCAGGCGGATCTGCTCCATGATCTTGCTGGGCACAGAGGTGAACCTGACTGGCCTGGAGCTCCCTGGGTCTTCCTTTTTTCCCTTTTTAGAAGGACATCAATCACACACAACGTGAACCAGCACAATGCAACGATGAGCTCTCCCTGGCTCCCAGAACCACTCCTTAGGGAAAAGGGGCTTTTTTAGTTGACTGTTTTACTTTTATCTGCCTCTGCAAGTTACTCCGTTACGCAGGAGCTGGTCATGACTTCCCAATTAGGGTTGAGTTTTGAAATAGGGCTGGGAGCCTCACGGTAAGCCTGCTCCTCTCCACGTGTGCCGTGGCCTTTCAGTGGGAAACATCACACAGCATCAGCATTATGCAACTTGAGGTTTTTTCTCTCTCTGTAGTTTCTGTTGGTTTCTTTCAATTAATTCTTGACACAAAGCGTTTGAAAAGGCTCTCGGGACAGACTTGTTTGTTTTGATGCTGGGCCTTTTTCATGGAATGGGGGAAACCCACACAGCGCCGCGTTGCTTCACAGCCCGTGATGTTTTGCATGGCAGAGGTGTTTAAAGGGACACTGAAGGCTGATTTGTTATTGTGGGGGTTTTGGTGCCTGCTCAACAGCTGTTGTTGTTTAGCCTTAAAAAACCAGTGGCACCAGTGCAGTAGTTTAGTCTGGTGTCCCAGCACCCTGTCTGTGCCAGGCCACAGCCCCGGATTGCTGAGGAGGACGGGACAGGAGCCTCGAGAGGCTTCTTGGAATCCAAGTGAGCAGCAGAGCTGACAATTTGCCAGGGAACTGACTTCCCATCTCTGCTCCTTGGAAACCCCTGCCGGAGCTTCCCAGGGTGACAGCCTCCCATCCTGAGCTGGAAAGCTGGGGAGGTGGGGTGAAACCGGGCCAAAACCAGAGTTATGAAGTTGCTTTTGTAAAAAATAGAGATATTTGCACTGGGAGAGGGTACACTTGTGCGTTTGTGTCCAGTGTACATTGGAAGGATGGGGAGCAGACGGACCTTTTTCCATGAGTGGGATCTCAGCTGGTCTCCACAAGACAGTCACACGTGTCTGAAATGTAGTGAACACCTTAGTTGCAGGTGACTGTGGCCTGGGCTAAGAGAGGAACGTCTGCAGCTTTGTCTAACCCAACTACATGTGACGTGGAAGAAGTTTCTGGGCCAAGGCAGTGTCACCCCCAGTTTGCTGTTCCACCTGGCTGTCGCCTGCGGTGCCATCGCTGCGCGCGGGTCAGTGAAGCAGAGAGGATCCACCTTGGGCTGGTGGCACTGGCACGCGGGACACGTTTAACGCTTGAGTGCCACCTTCCCGTGTCCCAGCGTGTCCCAGCTCCTCCCCAGCACGGGCACAAGAGGGTTTGAGGGCTGAAGGTGCAAAACCAGCCGTGCCGTGCCAGGCCACGGGTCTGTCTCAGCAGGGTGGTGCCCGTGGGTGAGTACAAGAGTTTGGGGAGCCCACAGTGACGCATTTAAGCCCATATTTCACCATCTGCGTGGGTTTGTCCGTGGTTATCCCTGGGTTTAGGTGGGGAAATCCTCCTCCGGTTTCCGTGAGTGGCCCAAGGTCGGTGGCAGAGCTGCCACTGTGCCTCAGCTTTTGTGAGTCATGGCCCAGTGATGCCCTGGAAGAATGACCCTCGCTGGAATTCCAGAGAACTTTAGAGGCCCAGACAGAAAGCAGGAATGTTTGAACAGCACAGTGGGATTCATGCTTCCAGCAGCTGAGCCTGGAGAGCGTGGGGTGGGAGGCACCTTTGGCTTCCTCTGGAGCCGATAAAACTGCTGCATTTGTTTTTAATCTAAGGCAGAAGTCCTCTAGACTAGAACAGTATTTTCTTTCCTTTTGGGAACATGAATCCTAGCAGGAAGGAGCAAAAATTTCATTAAGGAGAAAAGCAGGACTCCTGAGAGTCCCAGATGAGGAAGGAGGGAGCATTCCGGCTGTTCACAGAAGGCAGACTGAATTTGAGAAGTCTTGGAAGTTTGTAAGCTTGCTGTTTGCCTTGGAGTTCCAAAGCCTTTAGGGTTCATGATTTGAGCTTACACACATATATGTCGTTATGATTAGATCTTTCCTCCTTTATTTTTTGAATAAAAACTGAATTTTTTCCCCTGATCACCTGACTCCAGGAGGCAGAGCCTTTAAATTATGCTCTGTTGCCAGACTGGCAGGAGTGTCATAAAACTCGGTAACAAGCTGTTCCAATTGGGTTTGGGAAAGCTGCAAAATCCCTTTTCCTGGGAGCAGGAAGGCAGGGTGGGAAGTTATTTGAAACTTCAGCCAACAGGATTTAATACCCACGTTGGTCCTGCTTTATCTTCAGCAGCGTTTGTTTCAAAAAGCCGATGAAGGACATACCCCTCCTGACATCCCATGTCATTCTGCCCTTCCCAGTCCCATTTTCCATTCTGAGGGTGCCCCCAGGTTGTCACAGCAGAGAAGCTGGTGTCACTGTCCCCTGAGGTCACTGACACCAGCATGGCCAGAACTCAGCAGCAGCACTTGGGCATTTATTTTTCAGCATAAACCCCACGTGGAGTGTTGCTGTGCCTCAGTGTACCCAAAACCTCTCCCAGAGCACTGGGAGGTCGCTGGGCAGAGCCACGTTTCCTAACCAACCTTCGGGGTGCTTCTCTGAACAAGAGACATTCTTTTGACCTTTGGTTCGGTGCCCCAGGAGAGGTTTTCCGTGCTGGGTCCCCCTGAGTTTGGGTGGGATTAGAGAGACCCAGGGCTCAGCCAGGCTTCCCAGTGTCAGTGGAAATCCTACAAAACCCCCTTTGGAGATCCATGTGCAGCGCCACAACTGGGAGACAACATGACCTAGTCCATCTTTGCAGCAGATGCCACAGTGGGGACCCCCATCCTGTGGGAAGCACCTCGGGAGAGGCCTGCAGAGCTGCTCCCAGGCTTGCTGCATCTCCCAGGGGTTTCCTCGTCTCCAGGCTGGCATGGCTGGGCCAGCTGGGCACACTGACCTGCCCTTCTGCAGCGCCCAGGGCTGCTGTCCCTTCGCTCCAGCCCTGGTTTGGCCATGCTGAGCCACCCTGGGTGCTGGGCCTGCCCTGGGGCTGTGGGGACATTGGCATGAGCTGACTGCCACCGTCACAGAATCACAGAACATCCTGAGCTGGGAGGGACACGCAAGGGTCATCCAGTGCAACCTCTGGTCCTGCACAGACACCCCAACACTCCCACCCCACCCCTGAGAGCACTGTCAAACCCTCCTGGAGCTCTGGCAGCCTTGGGGCCGTGCCCACTGCCCTGGGGAGCCTGGGCAGTGCCCACCACCCTCTGGGGGAAGGACCTTTTGCTGAGATCCCACCTGACCCTGCCCTGACACAGCTCCAGCCACTCCCTGGGTCCTGTCCCTGGTCGTGAGAGTGAAGAGGTTGCTGCTGTCCCTCCACTGCCCCTCCTGAGGACATTGCTGGGCTTTGCCTCTGCCCTGTCACAGAAGACATTCCACTGAGTGTCCCAGGCTCTGCTGGCCTGGGAAAAGGAATGGAGCTGCCGTGCTTGGAGTCTCCTCCCTGCCCGGGGAGCGGCTCTGAGGTGCACAGGGGTTGTTTCACCTCCCTGACAGGCTTTGGCACATCCCTCTGGTTTCCTGATGTGCAAAAGGAGGTTCCACGTGTCAGTGCGGGGTGAGGGACAGGGGGGGCACTGCGTGGGCAGAGTGGGCACTGCCAGGACAGGACTTGAGCACAGCCCAGGGGCAGCAGCTCCAGGCAGGGCTAGTGGCTCAGGGAAGAGGCATCTTGGCGTTTAAATGGGCACTGCTGCCCTACACCCTCGTGCTCCGGTCCCTGACAGCCCCTGGACACTGGGCACACTTGGGAACAGGGCAAAAAGTTTGGCTTTTTGCTGCTTTGGGGTTGTTTTATCCCCCACGTTTGCAGCATCATCAGCATTCTCCTAGAGAAAGGATGGGGTTGGGGTTTTAGGGCCTGGAGGACTCACTGTAGGGTGGCAGAACGTGGGAGCTGCAAGAGGTGGTTTAGCAGAACACGGTGTTGGTTGGGACAGCAGGGAAGGTTTGGGGCTTTTACTTCACTAATTTACGGGAACGCTGCCCTTTCCAGTCTGTTTAAAGCCTCATGCCAGCTGAGTAACAGGAATGTATGGAAACCTATGATGAGTGAAGGGAAGCCCGAAGATGAGGTTAATGGTGCTGTTAGTTCCCCCTGTGCTGTGTTGGGGCAGTTCCACTGCTCACAGGTACAGGAATTTGGAGGTTTGCAAGTCCCCAGTATTTGGGCTTTAAATGCTGAGGAGAGAAGTTGCTTGATTTCCATCGCAGCTGAGGTGATCTGTGTAAGACAGGGATGTTTCTGTCAGCTTTAAGCTTTATTTAATGCTTGTTTACAAACTACCCTGAGCCCAATTTGAGTCAATCAGAGTTATTTTAAGCAGGTTTTATTTGGGGGAGAAGGTAGCAGAAGGAGGCCCTTGATCCGTATGTTGTGTGCAGAGCAGTTTTTTGCAGACGGGGAGAGATCCTTTTCTTTTAGTTTGCAATTTCAATGCAGGGTTTTTTATTTCAGTGCACGGAAAACACAGTGATCCTTTTTCATTGCTTTTTGGGATCGTTCCCGTGTGGAGTGTTCGGTGCCCAGTGCTTGGCCCCCCATGCCAAGCTGCCCTGAGCGCCCAGGTTTTAGGAGACTCGCTCAGCCGGTGTGTGCTGGCCCTGTGGGTTGGGGATCCCAACCTCGGGATGCCGAGACGGGGGACTTGCCTGAGTCAGAAGGGCTGTTCATGTGAACTGATGAGGAAATCTGCTGTGAAATGCAATCAATGCTCATTCACAAACCCTGGCATGGGAGGTCACAGGAGCCCCAGAAACACAACCCGGTGCTGACGTGGACGTTCCTTCAGATCTCTGAACCAGGTGCACCTCGACCTTAAATCAGTCCCCTGGAGGCGGCTTATCCCTCCTCCTAGGGACTCTTCCTGCTCAGACAGACCCCAGCTGGAGGTGGGCAGAAGCTGGCACAGCACTGCTTTACACCAGTACCTGCAGTTTTCCTTCGACTGGCCTGTTTTACGCTTGTCCACCTCGGTTCGGAGCGCTTGGGCAGCATCCAGGGCTCGGTCACCCTCTCACGTGATTACTTTATATTTGGGATCAAACAGCCAAACTCGCAATCCCCCTCCGTGGGAGCCTTTGGGCAGCCACAGAACTGGGCTGTGAGCTGGCTGGACAGCCCAGCGCGTTGCTGTCAGTGTGAGGAGGGATTGGAGCCAGCATCTCCCAAAGCCAGGTGGCCCAGGACTCGTGGCTCGTGGTGCTGCTGTGAATAAGCCCCGTGCTGTCCCCTCTTCTCCTCACAGCTATGGGTAAACCAGGAGGACGGGGTGGAGGAGGGCACCAGCGACGTGCAGAATGGCCACTTGGAGCCCGGCGCCGACTGCCTGTGTCTGGGCAGGACCGTGCAGAACCGCGACCAGATGAGAGCCAACGTCATCAACGAGATCATGAGCACCGAGCGCCACTACATCAAACACCTCAAGGACATCTGCGAGGTACGGGGGGCCCTGGGGCTCGGCGGGGTGGGCTGTCCACAGCTGCGGGTTTGTCCATGGGCTCTGACCCTGGTTTGTCCGGGGGGAATTTGGGAAGAAGCCACGGTGTGTTTGAGTGGTGTGTCTAGAGAGGAGAAGCATCTGTCAGGAAATATTGATGGTGCTGAGAATTTTCTGCCGGATCTGCTAGTTCCCCCAGTTTGTATTGACTAAAAGTACAATTTCCTGCCCTTTATTCCATACCTCTTTGACTAAAACATGATGAGGTTGAGATCCTTCAAGCAGTCCTCTTAATTAAAACCCAATGCCATCTACTTTTGAACTTGTGATTGAGGAAATTAGGTTGTAATTAAACCAATCAGTTACCCATGTCATCTGTGCCTTTCATATCAGGTTCACAATTTCCCCTGGCTCAGGATGGCCCCCATTTGCCTTTGCTTATGGTGAGACTGAGGGCAAAACATTTGCACCGTGGCAAATGAAATACATGAGATTTATCCAGTGGAAGGGAACCAGCAAGCAAATGGACTTCAGTGGCTGACCCTCACATCCCCAGTTTGATTCTTCTTCATTATGTTGTAATTAACCTCTCCAGCCCCTTACACACAGGATTAGAGCCCAGAGCACGTGGTGCTGGGTGTTTAGGAAGGGGAATGCACAGTCGCACTGGAGGAGGCAGCAGGACAGCTTGGGCATTCATGTAGAGCACGTACTTATCTCCGAGAGGCAGAAGTTTGTTAGCACTGAAATCAAAGCACATGGATGCCTTTCAGCTCGTCCCTTGGAAGGTTTAGGATTTAGTGAGCCTGTGCCCAGTCAATGTGGTGAAGCCCCTTGTGGATTCTGCTTAGAAGAATGTCTTCCTCCCTCCCTCCTTGCTGCTTTTCTCTTGGCGAGGCAGAGCAGCCATCCAAAAAGCATCTATGACGCTTTTCAAATATGGCAGAGTCTTGGGATTTCAATTTGGAAACAAATGAGCTTAATTTCACTGTGCTATTTCAGTCCCAGAGCTTTGCATCGGAGAAGGGAAGAACTGCAGGCACTTTTCCACACACTGTTTCTTTTTCTGCATTTGCACTTCCCCGTTGAAAAACTAAATAAGCCTTAAGTTGCATCTCCAGCCATGTCACCTTGCTTCTGCCAAGTGGGGCTCTCAGGAGGTACAGACAGGTACAGGCGCAGTGACATCCCTGGGGTGACACTGATTTACCGCACCTAATGACATGTCCCAGGGAGCAGGGAGATCTGGAGAGCTCTTTCTTTGCTCTGTGTGATGCGAAGTGGTGTCGAGGGGATAAATCTTACCTCCAGGTAGAGCACCAGGAAATGATTCAGCCGGCTCTGCTAAGCAAGGAGGAGGACTGAGACGGGCATTCTCCTCTGTGCAGCGATGGGCCGTGCCTGGCTGCAGAGAGCCTCGTTGTGCTCACTTCAGTCAGAGCCATCCCTTGGCCTCGAGAAGGCTCGTTTGGACCCAGCGTGACGTGAGCGGGGCTGGAGCTGGAGACACAGGGCTGGATGGAGCTCCCGGGGCCCCTGCCAGAGGGGTGCTTTGTGCCTCAGGACCAGCAGGCACCGCGCAACCCCTGGCAAGCTGCAGCGGTGCCCTGGCAGTGGCACATGCCCTTCTTCCCTGGGCTCTTTATCGGAGGGCGTCGGGCTGGGTGGCAGCGGGGTGAGGCGTCGGAGGGGTGGCAGAGGGGCTCTGGCCGGGTGGCAAAGCTTGGGCCCGGTTTAGTGCTGAGTTTAGCAGCGTGTGGTTGTACTGTTGGTGCTGAGCTGTGCTGGATAACAAACCCCGATACCAGTGAGGCACCTCAGCATATGGGGTCCTTACTGGAGGGCTGTGATTAAGAGCCCTCCCATTGCTCTCTCCTGCTTCAGAATGTATTTCCACTCCCTGTGTTATTACACACCATGTTATTACTCACAATACCCCTGGCAAGAGTGTGGCCAAGCTCAGGAGCTCAGGAGCTGGCCAGCACCAGGGTGGGAATCACCTGTGCCAGCCAAGGCCTGCGGGAAGCAGCTGCTTGGAGGGAATTCTCCATCCCAGCAAAGCCCCTCCGTGGCTGGTGCTGTGCTCTGCTCAGGCCATGAAGGACTGAAGTGCTGCTGGGTGAAACCCTGGTGTGGGGGGTTGTTCTGGGGTAAAATGGGCAGTTTTGCTCAGATTGCTTTGTCAGGACTGGGTGGATCATTCATCTGAAATATCATCAAAGGGAAAAATTGGGATTGTTCAGCCCGGAGAAGAGAATTGTGGCCTGCCAGTGCCTGAAGGGAGCCTGCAAGAAAGAGGGAGAGAGACTACTTACAAGGGTCTGCAGTGACAGGATGAGGAGGAATGGCTTCCCACTGGCAGAGGGCAGGGATAGATGGGATATTGGGAAGGAATTTCTGGCTGTGAGGGTGCCCAGAGAAGCTGCTCCATCCCTGGAAGTGTCCAAGGCCAGGTTGGACAAGGTTTGGAGCAACCTGGGCTGGTGGAAGGGGTCCCTGCCCATGGCAGGGGGTGGGACTGGATGGGCTTGAGGTCCTTCCAACCCAAACCGTTCTGGGATTCTGTTAAGAAAAAGGAATTGAGCTTTAAGGAAATACCCAGCAATAGGAATTTCAGGCTTTGCACTTAATGCTTAGAGAAATAATAAACTGCTGAAAAGTACATTTTTAGGGTGGCTAGCAGTGGCCAGCCTCGTGTCAGGCAGTGTTGCTCACCCCTGTCCTCTAAAGCACCACTTTCTTCTCCCAGCCAACAGGTGACAGGACAAGAGGAAACGGCCTCAAGTTGTGCCAGAGGAGGTTTAGGTTGGATATTAGGGAAAACTTCTTCATGGAAAGGGTTGTAAAGCATCAGAACAGGCTGCCCAGGGCAGTGGTGAAGTCACCAATCCAGGAAATGTTAAAAATGTATGGATATGGTGCTTGAGGACATGGTTTAGTGGTGAACAAGGTGGTGGTCCTGGATTTGATGGTCTTAGAGGGCTTTTCCAACCTTAATGATTCTGTGATTCCACGATTCTTTAGATGTGTGGCCATCTCTGGGCTTGAAAAGAAACCTCGTGCCCCTGTGGTTTGGTCCTGGGAGGGCACAGGGTGCTCAGGCAGGGCAGGAGCCTCGGGGGGAGCAGAGGGGCAGGGACGGGGTTGGTTTGGGGTGTGCAGGTGGAAGAACCAGAGGCACAAGGGATACAAGGAGCAGGATGCCAGGCTTTGAGAAATGAGCAGGAGCTGGACCGGCAGAGGGGTTAGGAAGACACAGCTCGGTTTAAGGAGGTGTCAGAGGCAGAAGTGACAGGGCTTGGATGGGAACAGCGAGGCAATTTGGGAGATCAGAGGAACCCTCCGTGTAGGGAGCCACTGGGAGGTGGGAGGTGGGAAAGGGCAGCCAACTTCCAGTGCTGCATTCTGCTCTTTTCCAAGGAATTTCACTTCAAAATTTACTTTTTAATAATGTTGACTGGATTCCACCTAAGCTCCGCCTTGGTGCCAGGACAGCTCTGAGTGCTGCATGTGGCATGTTAGGCCAGGCCATTGCGTGGAGCTGAGGAGACGAGTTCCACGTGGCCTGGGTGGCTTTGGCCTGGCTCGTTCTCAGACAGGGATGAAAAACACGTCCTTGTGCTGCCTCCGAGTGAAGCAGCCTAAAACCTCCTTGGCAGCAGAGCCCCAGGGCCGAGGAGCTGCTGCTGCCTTCGTGTGACCGGTCTCTCCTCCGTGGATACCGGACTGGAGGGTGGTTGCAGGGAGCTCTGGGATCTGTGCAAGCTGTAGCTGCCTTTCACAGCCTGCTGGTGCACACCTTGGTTTTCTGCTTTGGAGCTGGCTGATTCTCGCCCCGTCTTTGTGTTCCTGCAGGACTTTGTTCTATGTTTTAGTGCAATCGCCGTGCCTGACATTCGGCGCTCGCTGCAACAGGAATTCGAATAAGTGCTGTGGAATCCTGGCACCAGGCATGGCTCTGGTTTGCCTTCTCAGTTCAGACAGTCTCAGCTTTGCCCTTGTGCTTATTGTGGGTGTGTGCCTGGCAGTGCCACACTCACCTGTGTGCTCTGAGCCCTGCACAGGGTCTTATAGCCCAAATGGTGCTTGGGCAAGCTGAGGGGTGGCTACAGGGCAGTGTAGACAGCCCCAAACTGGCTCAGAGAGGAAAGAAACAGGAATATCATCACAGCTGCCCTTGAAGTTACAGCCTACAGCCTCCTCATTCTCTCCTTCACCCTGCTCTTAGGATGGATGGATGGATGGATGGATGGATGGATGGATGGATGGATGGATGGATGGATGGATGGATGGATGGATGGATGGATGGATGGTCCAGCTCTCCTGTCTCTAAATCCACTCTGGGGTGAAGAAAACTTAGCACTTAACCTCTTGCAAATACTTTCCAACTTTGGCCTGTACTTCGGGGACTACATGGAAAAGTACTTTAAAGAGAGACAGTTTGGCAGCTATTTTTAGGTATTCATTGAGCAAAACACTCTCCAACATCTGCTCATCAGTCAGCTATCCCTTCCCTGAGCAAACCTGATGGGATGAGCAGAAGGAAGATGACATTGTTTTATGTAACAGAAGTAAATTTAGTGGAAAAACTCTGCAGCAGCCTTCTAGCTGCCTCTTGCTGCATGTTACATATAAAACTTCAGTCTCCCTTTCCCTGCTGGTGCTGGAAACCACCATCCAAACACCCAGGCTGGATAGAGAGAATGAGAATTGGGAACTCCACACGTTCCTTTATTTTCCCTGTGCTTTTATAGATGCCTGGACAGAAATGTGCTGCCTCAGCTCCTCCAAACACGTGACGCCGGCGGAGCGATGAACCAGCGTGGGGAAAATGGGAATGGGGGGGACGGGAACAGTCAGACAGGGAGTCACAGCCAGTGGCAACCCCAGGGCTGAGGAGATGTCCACACGAGCCAGGCAGGGAGGGAAGGCACGGAGCAGCGTGGGAGGGGAGGCTGCTGCCCACGGGCAGAGGTCCCGGCACAGGCGGCTCGGGGGCATCGCCGGCGGCACCAGGACAGCCTGGCCTCGTGGCAGGGCACGGCTCTGCCTCTGGGTGTCTGCAAAGCTGCGTGGAGGTGAGCAGGTAAACGTGAGCAGCAGCGTGGAAAGAGACTCTGCATCATTTGTCGTGAGCTTTTTGGATTTTGTCCGGCAGCGTGGGAACCAACCTGTTCCCATTCGTCCTGGCCGTGAAAAATGAGAGAGGGAAACCCAGGGAAATGAGTCATCAAGGAGCTCCTGCAGGAAGAGAGACCTAGATCGGGTCTGCAGAAGGTATTCTGTAACCCAAAGTGAAAAAGCCAGGCAGCTGAGGGAAACGGCATCCTCCGAGCCGAGCCGGACATCACAGAGGTTGGGTCCCCGCCAGGTCGGCCAGAGTTGCATTTCTCACTCATGTGTTTGAAGTTCTCCCTCTCAGGAACCACATGGTGAGGCTGAAGGGCAGGTTGTTACAGTGCTCCAGGAGCTCATTGTGGCCCAGCAGCTGCGTGTCACCAGCTGGCAGCGTGGCTGTGTGACTAAGCATCCTGACTTCCCAAATATAGCCCTTCCACTGGAGCTGCTGGCGTTTTCTTCCCTTCTTCTTTTCCTCTTCCTATGTAATAAAGACAAGCAAAGTAAGCAAATTCATCTCCTGATGACCCCCGTGTTGCTTCTTTTCAGTCAAGAGGTGACAGATCAGGCCAGTTTATGGCACGTGAGGTTTGGCCTTGCAAAGTTTCTAATCTAAATCATTATGGTTGGACTTGGTGATGTAAGAGGTTGCTTCCAACCTTAGGAATTCTGTGATTCCATGTTGATCATCCAGACAGGTGAAGCACAGGAGGATGAAGTGATTTGCTCAGTGCCTGCAGAACCTCCCCACCCTCCAGCACATCAGCTCTCCTGCCCAGCCTGGTGTTGCCTGCAAACTTACTGAGAGTGCACTCAATCCCCTCATCCTCATTGTTGAGATGTTAAACAGAACTTGATAAGGGTATTAAAGACCTTCTTTGCCCTGATTACTGTGGCTAAAAGGAGAAATCAAAGTGGGCGTGTGCTCAAACAGCTCCTCTGCAACACCAGGTGTCCCCAAAGGGGACGTGGAAGCAGCAGTGTTTGCAGGAGCTGCCCTGGACAGCAGGTGTTGGGAGGCGGTGGGGTTTGAAGGACCAACACTGGAACACACGTCTTTTGGAGCCATCAGCCAGGTTTGCTGTTCTCTGCAGATTGTTCCTCTTGCTCCTTACAGGGTTACTTAAAGCAGTGCCGCAAGAGGAGGGACATGTTCAGTGATGAGCAGCTAAAAATCATCTTTGGTAACATCGAGGACATCTACAGATTTCAGATGGGCTTTGTCCGGGACCTGGAGAAACAGTACAACAACGAGGACCCCCATCTCAGCGAGATCGGACCCTGTTTCCTGGAGCATGTAAGTG